>JAFVLL020037366.1:0-41423 GCA_021397915.2 Tor tambroides | reverse complement strand
CATTCCAAGCAAGCAGCCTTTGTATCTGTGTGTGTGTGCGTGTGTGTGTGCGCGTGTGTGTGTGTGTGTGTGTGTGTGAGTGAGTGTGTGTGTGTGACATACATGCAGTCTGTGGTGGAGGCTGTTTACATTTGGCCATCATTCTCAGCAGGATTCAGTGCAGAACTATTAATTAAATTGTTGTAAGTGATGTTGAGTTCAGAGAGACTGATGGGCGGAGTCTTGCGATGGCCACGCCTCTCTTCAAATACACAGCCACACTTCACTTCAAGCTCTCTGCCTCCACTGTGCTGTTCAGCTCACGGTAAACCTCTCTGTGTCTTTCATTTTCATGACTAATATCAGCAGTGCATTATTGATTTTATTAAGTTTTGCCATTTTGAATATTGAGATGCTTTCACCTGGAGGTAAAGTTAATGTAAAAAAAAAAAAAGTACCATATGAAATAATTAATTCTGATGTGATTCTTCACTGCTATTAAAACAAAAGGAATAAGTGTTTATGGCCTGTTTAAGGATTACGAGATGGATTTCCTGAGCTGTGGAGAGAAGGACCCAGCCAAATACAGCACTTATCCCGGATGGCATTCTTCACACATGTAAGTTCATAAAAATATTTCATTGTAATGTTTGTCACATTCTTTGAGTTTGTCATTTAGTTTGAAAAGAAAGTTTCAAAAGGTATCCACTTTGCACACAAACTGTCTATAAAATAATATAAAAACGTGGCAGAACAGAGATTGATTTTACAAGATGTTGACATGCACCAATTGTGATATTTTAATTATGTTCATATAATTTGAAATCAAATTCTAATGATAGCATAACTGATAGGATCATTTCTGTTTGTAATGTAGTTGTGCATTTGTGACAAGAACAGGGTGTGATAACAATAAATAAACCCTATTTAACATCAAACGATATTTATAATACAATAAAAATATATTTAAAATTACATTTACAATGGATTACTTGCACCTGGCTTCATGACATATGAACTGAAATGGAATTTTCTATGACATGTGAATTTAAATATTGTGGCTGAGTCTAGTAAAGGGTGTCATCACTCTAAACAACAAAACTCTTCAAATGCAGGGTGATATCTACAGCCATAAAGTTTTAATAATCGCTAACTCAAAGAGAAGTGTACACCAAAATAATACTGATGTCGACACAGAAGAATCACTTTCAGAGTGATGTTTTGCTGATTAGCAGTAAAATTGACAGCTGATCAAGATCCAGATGACTCTGAAGCTATCATGTTCACAGAGCATATAAACATGCAGTACAGTAACGCTATCGTCCATTTGGTGTTTGTTTATGGATGGAGTTTAACTCTGTATTATTAGATCTGTGAAATCCATCCCTCAAATAATACAGTCTGAAAAAAATCACCCCTTTATTTACTTTTTATTAAATATTTGTTTTAGGTACTATTTTGTGTCATTCAGTTTCACAAGATGTTCAAAAGCAAATGACAATTCATCAACAAAATATGTTTTATATATATTTGTAAAATCAGGTGTCACGTTCTGCCTGTGTTTACTTTTATTTTCATGGACTTTTAGTTTGTTTCTCTTAATTACCTGTTTCCTGTGTTCCTTAGTTGTCATGGATATTCATTTAACGAGTCCATTTCTTTGAGTTCATTTAAGTTCCCCATTTCCTTCTGTTTTTGTCTTGTTTGTGTGTAGTGCACATGGTCACGTTGTGGTTTCTTTCTATTGGTTCACCTGAGCTTTCTTTAATAAAATAGACTTAGATCTGATCTTGTTCGCTTCTCCTCATCATCTTTGGACTAAGAAATTACAAAATACAGGACCATGAAAGAAGAGAGGGAGAGAGGAGGGGGTGTTATGAGCCCAAATATTTCAATATTTTAGAAAAATGCCCATCCGTACTCCAGAGCATCACTGATTCTCCTGTGTGGAGCTCTTGCCAAAGAAAGCTATGTCTCTGGATATCATCTGGATATGAATTCAAAATGGTGTACATATACTCTAAGATATATTTAATTCACAAAACAAACAAAACTGGAAAAAGAAATAGAAATTAGTAATATATAGGCTAGGTAATTTAGAGAAATATCCTGAAATTTTCTTTCTTTCTTTGACAGTGGAGAGTTCAGAACACTAACTTCTCATTTAAAGGACAGATTTTACCAATTGCCAGTTACCAAGAATTTGAATTTAGTAGATGAGATACACATTGTAGTTTAAGTTGCCACAGCATCTTTAAAAACATGAATCACATGGTGGGGCACGCTGGATAAACAGCAAGACGCAAGGCAGTGTCCCAAAACAAAAGCATGCTCTGTGATGAACATAGACAAGAAAAGCATAACCCCTCCTCCTCGATAGTAGGGCTGGGTATCGTTCAAAAATTTTCGATATCGATACCGATACCGATACCTTGAGTTCGATACCGGTTCCTGAACGATACTTTTTTCGCTGGACAGGAAAACCCAAGAGAGCATGTTCTCTCTGAGGTCTCTGCTCTCCTGGTTCACCGAAGCATCCTCGCCTCGTCCATCATCACAGTCTGGGTTCCTTCCGCCTCTACAGATGATCCGCTCAGGTGATGAGATCACAGGCCATTACCTGCCAGCATTTCAGAAACTTTCAATCCTGAGAGCCTCACAAGATCACCTGGAACCGAGCAATACATTAGGGCTCATATTTATTATGATTCATTATACCTCAGATATGCATATATACTCTTTGCATCTTTCTCTGGGTTTTGTTGTTTTCACTGTATTATCATAACCTCATGTTTTGTCATTTGTACTGTTGTTGTTGTCTTGTACTGTGCTGACAACCAATGCAAATCTGCTGCCCAGATTCATGAACAAATATGAGCGAAAAAATACTGTAAATGAAGTACAGTAGCAAAAATATATATTTTATTTATTATTCAGAATGTTGAACATTGTTACCAGAAACACCTGAGATGTAATAAGCAGAATGTGAAGTAATTGTGCAAGTTGTCCAAAGACAGAACTCATACTCGACAGAAAAACATGGTAATTCATCAATACAGATTTCATTTTTTTCCGACCTGAAAAATACGACCTGGGATTTAAGTGAATTGCGCAGATCCAGTTTTCTTGTCCAGGGGGCCCCATAAACCCTTGCAGTGCCTCTGATTGAGCAGTGTCTCATGTTTTTAAAAAGCAAATCAATACATCCTAATGGAAGGTGTTGTTTGGACAAGGCAGGGGTCAGACTTTAGGCTAGCTGACTCTTCAGTACAGTTAGATTGGGGAAGTCATTAACTTAGGGATTCATGTCATTTTTCCACCCTGCACTGTGAATGTTTACATGGTTACATGTTTACAAATTTGTTCTTGCAGACTGTGATTGACTGTTGTTTTGACAGCTCAGGAACAGATACAATTTTACAACCAGTGTTCAGAGAAATCAACTTATGTTTTCCTGCAACTGTACATTACTCTTGTTTTTCTGAACAGATATCAGCACAAACCCTCCACAGTCACGTGCCTGCAGCACCTGTCGGACTACAACGGCTCAACTGGTGAACCAAAAACTTGGGTGGCACAAGGGACCAGAACTACCCGGGATATTTATGACTTTAACAAGCAGACTGAAATACCATCAATCGCAAATTTTCCTTCACACACCAAGTTATCTCACAGGAAATTAACTGACTACATTGGTGAAGTGAGAAATGTTGTACCGATGGAAAAACAGAGATCAGATAAGGGGAGGTATGGAGAAAGAGACTCATATGCACAGCACAAAGGGTGGGAAAACACATGGCCAATAAACTACAGAGGAATAAGAGAAAACAGTCATGATGAGATGCAAGCCTATGCCGACTGCTATCATCATTCGCTCTCCAGAAAACCACCTCGCTTTGAGGTTGACGAGTGGAGATCATCTAGATGTGCTTCAGACATGGGATGTGGCCAGTGGCCTGTTGACACCACTCAACAATTCCAGCCAACGTCACAGAAAAAAGACCAAACTGAGCTCATCGGGGAACATCGGTGGAAATGGAGCCCTTGGAATTCGAGAAATACAGAAAGCGTTTTCCCAGTAGGATCATTTAGACAGCCTCCATCCTACACGGCACCACCAGCATACAGCTCCCCAAAGGATGGTGAAAAAAGAGCAGGAATACCAAAAGCTGCTGCAAAGGCATTTCAGGAGCAGACATTTGACAGCAGAAAAGTACAGTTTACAGATCTGACAGAAACACATTGCAATCCTATATCAAACAATGGACATTATTTACAAAAAAATAGCCAGACACAGAACACAGAGAGTTATTGCAGTGATATCACAGGTGGACAACACTGTCTGGAAGCCTTAAATGCATCCTCTGTCCTGCAGTACACAACAATAAATACAAAACCACAGCTTCAGTACCAAGATTCTCCACAGATGACCCATCCTGATATTACTCGGACGAAGCAGACCAAACCCGCAAGAAGAAAAGGTGGTGAGACTGTGTTTTGTCTAGTCTCTCGAATGGGAGAGGTGTCAGGCTTGTCCAGGTCTCCAGAGGAGCCACTTAAATCCCATGTGTTACCTCTGTTAACTGATTACAAGACAATCACCACTGAGCAGACAAATTCACCTCAGCACAGTGATGACAGCAGACAAAATCAGGATGTGTGCTTGAAGAAGGACGAAGCTCTTGGGCTGCTCGATGGATCCTTGATGTTTGGAGAGTATGAGCATGCACCTGTCGATCAAAGATCCAGTTCTATCCAGGATCTGGGTAATGCAATAAAACCAGAAGAAAATAAAGAAGAGTTGCAATGTTATGCCCAAGGGAATGATTCAGAGTCAAACTGTTTAGCCCAGCCAATGCAGACAGACGGGCATGAGAAGCCCTGCAGGGAAATCACAGAGAAATTCCCATTGTGGAAAGAGCCAAAATATCAGCATCACTTGACAGATATGACAGAGCAAAGCCAGGGGATAAACGATGAGCTCAAAGTTAGCAACACCTCAACAAACGATCAACAGCAGAGTCTCGTGGTCATTGATGCAACCTGTGTTGTCGTCAAGGTTGAGCTTGTGCTTCTTCCAGAGAAGGAGCATGTCCAGTATGTGTGTTTGACAGAGGAGAGTCCTTCACCAGCCGAGGTGCAGAAGCAGCACAGCAGTGCCGTCTCAAGCCAGGAGACTCCTGAAAACAATACTTCGGATGAGAGGACAGAAGGGATTCTTGGAATAGCACATGAGCATCCCAGGACAAATGTAGAGACACGTGAGAGCGTTTCAGAAGAGCATGACAGCTCTTGTGAGAGTCACATAGTGGATCCAGTAAAAGAGTTTGAGGAATCTCCATCTGCAGCTGCAACCGTTGATGACTGGCAAGCGCAGGAAAATAAACTGATGGTGGGACATTCCTGGAGTGGGACAACTCTGGAGAATAATGAAGGTGTAGAGGAAACGCTCAACATAATGAAAGTGGAAGACCAAACCACTGCACAAGAACCCGAAGCTGTGCTCGAAGACTTTGTGGCTTTCACAAATGCAAAATCCACATCTGAAGTTTCTGGGGTGCAACCTGAAAATAACAACATACATATGAATCAATCCACAGAACAAGGAGCTGCATTGGATGACAGTGTGGTTGAGCACAGTACACAGAAAGATGATGAGAACCATCAAACAGATACTACTAAGGACCTAACCGAGGATAGCTCAACAGAAGACAACCTCTCAGATGATAAGAGAGTACTTGATTCAGATTGCTCTACACCTGTCCTTAGGAAAAGTGTAGAAAATTGCATCAAGGTTGTTTTACCTTCACCTGTGGGTTCCAGGACTCTCAGAAGGTCAAGCTCTTCACCTCACCTGTCATTTACCTCGGCTTCCAATGCCTTGGATGTATCAAGTGTATCGTCTACTCCTGTGGTTTCTCACACAGAGAATGAGCCACTGCTGCTTCTGTCTTTTACTAAAACAGAAACCAACCAGTGCTCCGGTTCTCCCAGTGTTCAGTCAAGCTGTACATCCTCACTTCCCTCTCCTTCTTCAACTCCACTTCCAGAAGCTTTTGAAGATTCATCTCTCCCACAGACAAGAAATGTTCCTTCTGATGTTTTAGTCTGTAATTCGTCACCCTGTGAACAAACACAAAAAATACAGCATGCCGAGTCTCTGTGGGATGCGGTGAGTCGTATACGCAAACACACTGCTCCTGACTCCGAGACAGAAGACGAGGAGATGCTTGAGTTCAGAGAACAAACTCAAAGTGCAGACACTGACTTGCTTTATCAGAGACTGAACACAGAAGAGGAAGGAGGACTGGAGGATAATACTTTAGAAAACTAAACAAAAACCAAATGATGTTTCTGCTCCTGTTTCAGAAAACACTACAACTATCATTGCATTACAAGCATAGGGTGTAGTGAAATAAGAACAACCCCAGTGACACCTCACACCAATATTTCACTGCTCCAGGCACTGCCAGTCTGTGTATTAGTGGTAGGGATTTTACAGTGATGCTTTCTGCACTTTACATTGTTCTCCCAGTAGGTAGCAACAAGAGTCATTGAATCTTTCACTCAACCAATTAGTTAAAAATGGCGATTCATTCAGGAATGGAGCATCACCTGCTGTGTGTGAGACATGCAATGGTTAATTCTGATATCTCTTTGTCTGAAAATATTGTAATAACATGCAAGAAGGGTGTACTTAATCTCCACATGAGTTTCTGTACGATCTGCTTAAAAATGACAGTGAAATTTGTTATGCCTGTTGCCTGAAACTGAATTTGTCAAATAATAAAAGCTGGGCTCCATTAATTATGACCTGTACCAAATGCAACATAGACTATGGATAATAATGCTTATTCATTATCTGAAGCACTCACAAATACAGAGAATTTCTTTTTAAATAAATAGACCTTTGTAATATATTTCCCTTATACTCTGATGTGTCACAATAGCAATAGGTCTAGAACATTAAAGTTCTCAGTAATGACTTTATCAATCTTTTACTTCAATATAAGGTTTTTCTTGTATCAGATGTTAAACTTTAACTATCTGCTCACACACAAACACAATGAGGCCGAATGGAATGGAATGACAGACTGAACTGTATTAGAAAAGTGTTGTTTTGTGTACTTTTGAAGATCAAACGGTATGGGTTTTAAACTATAGAAACAACAAGGGACAATAAAATTTATGCACAGTTTTTTTTTTCTCAATAAATGGTGAATTTCTGAATGAAAAGGTACTGTTTTAAAATGCCTTTCGACAGTATTAATGTAACTAACTGCAGTCATACTGGGGCTTCTGGATCGCTAGCAATACCTTTACTTAACCCTGTTAAAAGACTAAATAAAATATGCCTGATTTTACTGTTTTACTGCATTAGCTGTTTAACATTTATAGCTGCTGTATCTCACCCATATCTAAAAACTATAATTATACAGTACTGCATATTCATGAGTGTTTGAAGAATAACAACCTCCTCTAAAACTACTGAAATATTCAAATAAATAATTTTGAACAATATATCAATCTATTGATCAACTATCGAATTATTTTTACATTTTCTGAAGGAATGGACGCAAAACTGGGTTCCTGGAGGGCCTCAGAATTTAGCTTCAACTCTAGTTAAAACACACCTGATCCAGCTCATCAACTCCCTCCTCTTTACATATTCAAAAGCTTTCTTTTTTCCATTCTTTGAATTAATCCTGCCCAAGATTAAAAATGACTGAAACAGCAGGTGGCTAAGCTTGAGTTCTTATCTCTGCCACTGCATGAATGTAATGTACATTATAAGTGAGAGGTTCACTGAAACACTCCTCAGACACCAGTGAATGCACTTCACCAACTGAGTAAATATTAAAAGAAACAAATGATAATTAAGTTATATGGTAATATGTTAAGTAATCTACAAGTTTAATGCAACTGTAAAGGGATTACCAATGATTTCAGTTGCAACTAAAAAGAAATATTTTGTATTATAAATACATGATGGCATTATATGCATTCTGTTACTTCCCAACACTGTCATTTAGTTACAATTAACATAAGTTTTCACACAGCAATTATAAAAATGTAATGGAGAACAACAATTTCACTGAAGTGTACAGTGTGCCACATAATTGGTATTTATGAATAAATTTGTACACACAGTACATATTCAAACCTCCCAGCTCCAGATACAGAAACAGACTCTGATGCGGTTTGGAGAATGGATGGATGGCTCATCTCAGAGTGGCTTTATAAACATTGATATTGCTCTCAGGATCTCTCTGCTCTCTGAGTGCCGTGTTCTCTGCGCATCGCTGAGGCCAGATAGACGACAGCTCCGTCCCGGCACAGATGAGCCAGTGTGTCCAGGAGAAGAGCGAAGGTGTCTGGCAGATAGACGATATCGGCGCCCAGCACAAAGTCCCAGCTGGAGGAGAATCGGCTGTGGTCAAGGCCCCACGCCAGCGCTGACACAGCGGGGGCCCCTGAGGGCCATCCTGAGAGAGGCGTGTTCACTGCAATGTTCCTCTCTATCTGAGAAACCCCAGCAGGTAAGTCTGTGATGGTCACATGGGCTCCTAAAAGACATATGAAGATTGATCTGTGAGCAAGAGACTGCAGAGAAAGATTGGTCGAGTGAGAGATTTTCAGCCCTCCTCTTTGCTCATGTTGAGATGAATTCTGAGAATTTCAACTGCACAAACATAAATCAAAGCTTTACCTAATCGTGCAGCCGCTATGCCCCCCCAGACCCGTTCCTCCGCCCAGCTCTGTGATCCGCGTCCCACTGAGATCCACAGACTCGCTCTCAAAGAACTGACACCAATGCAGAGCCTGTGACAAAACAAAGAAAATGAATTTTTTGTATTAGCCTAATTCATATAATGGGATTTATTTATAGAAAATGATTTAGATTCACAATTTAAAAGATTTAATGGATTTTAATGATCTAATTCCTCTTTAATTAATTTAATTGAATTATGTCTTGGTTTAGATTTAGTGGAGTTTTATTTTGCTCAGTACTAACCAGAGGATTGTGGGTCGGTCATCTCAAGTGGTCCAATGGAGTGACTTGGCCATTTTTAATTTTTCTCTTTTTTGAGTGATTACCTCAAGAGGCATTTTTTTTTTTTTATTAGGAGATACCAGGGTCTGTGGTGAAAGCCTAATGGTCAACTTAAATCACGTGTGCCTTGATAACCAATCACATCACAGCTTTGACATCCCTGAGTCCTGTCTGCAATCACTCCGTCACATAGCTTCTCTCACTGGCTCATCTGCTGCAGATCTGAGTGCATGAACTGGCCATCAAATATGAAAACTGACTCTGACAGCACTGTAGCATGCAGCTCCATTCTCTTCTGCACTAATAACTTCTGCACTGAACCTCACAGTAAAACACTAACAGTATACATCACTGTAAGTCATGTACTGTATAAGAGCTACACATTATGTATACTGTTAATTTTTCATATCTTGTTGCTCGTGCTGCCTTGGCACAGAGTCTTGTAGCTAAGAATTTCACCATCGGTACACTTATGGTTAAAATGAGCGCAACTAGTCTTGTAACAGATATTGTCGGACACAGAGGTAAGTAAAATACAGTTGGTTTATTGAAGGAGTATTTGAGAACAGGAGGCGTGCCAGAGGGTCATAAGGTGAGTAGAACCACTTTGGTAGTTTAACTGGTTGGAGCTGGTGGATAATTGTAAATGTTCTTTCCACAGGAACGAGGAGCTTGAAGGACGAGGGGAACAGGATGACAGAATGCACACAACACCACAGATGGAGATCTGGAGCAATGGGAGACAACGAGAACAGGAGGTAAGTAACATCAGGTAAGGATATAAATCTTGATACTCAAGGTCTTGGTTTCCAGGAGCAGAGTCCATGTAGCGTTTACGAGATCAGACAGTGAATGTGGCTGTGGTGTGTGCTTAAATGCCGGGCTTGATGATGTCAGTAATGAGGTGCAGGTGTGCTGATTAGAACTCAGGTGACTTGGATCGTGATAATTGACTGGAGGGAGAGCCTGGCCATTCTGTGACAAGTCTGTTATATCATGTTACAATTTTTAAATACATGAAGTGGCTATAAAGAAAACCTCCATATACACCCCAAATGAGTAAGTAAACAAATAAATAAAAACAATTTATTTGGATGCGCTACACTTTTGTATTTGTTCTGTCCTTCATTTGTGACCCTGGACCACAAAACCAGTCTTAAGTGTCAATTTTTCAAAATTGAGATTTATACATCATCTAAAAGCTGAATAAATAATATTTCCATTGATGCATGGTTTGTTATGATAGGACAATATTTGGCTGAGATACAACTATTTGAAAATCTGGAATCTGAGGGTGCAAAAATATTAAAGTTGTCCAAATGAAGTTCTTAGCAATGCATATTACTAATCAAAAATGAAGTTTTGGTACATTTATGGTAAGAAATTTACAAAATATCCTCATGGAACATGATCTTTCCTTAATATCCTAATGATTTTTGGCATAAAAGAAAAATGGATAATTTTGAGCCATACAATGTGTTTTTGGCTATTGCTACAAATATACCTGTGCTACTGAAGACTGCTTTTGTGCTCCAGGGTCACATTTATGTATGTATTAATGTGTTACATTGATTGATTCTTCTGTATGGATATGTCATTGTAATAATGACTCACGGAGTCCCAGACTGACGCAGAGACGCGTGTTTACATCACTGAAGCCATCAGAACCAGAAAACCCCAGCAGTCTTTTGTTTGCAGTCATTCGCCCATCAGTGTGATATAGTTTTGATTTCTGAACATCGGCTGCATTTCAGCAGAAACATTTCTTGAACCCTGCATTGTGATATACACTCACCTAAAGGATTATTAGGAACACCTGTTCAATTTCTCATTAATGCAATTATCTAATCAACCAATCACATGGCAGTTGCTTCAATGCATTTAGGGGTGTGGTCCTGGTCAAGACAATCTCCTGAACTCCAAACTGAATGTCAGAATGGGAAAGAAAGGTGATTTAAGCAATTTTGAACGTGGCATGGTTGTTGGTGCCAGACGGGCCGGTCTGAGTATTTCACAATCTGCTCAGTTACTGGGATTTTCACGCACAACCATTTCTAGGGTTTACAAAGAATGGTGTGAAAAGGGAAAAACATCCAGTATGCGGCAGTCCTGTGGGCAAAAATGCCTTGTTGATGCTAGAGGTCAGAGGAGAATGGGCCGACTGATTCAGAAGCTGATAGAAGAGCAACTTTGACTGAAATAACCACTCGTTACAACCGAGGTATGCAGCAAAGCATTTGTGAAGCCACAACACGCACAACCTTGAGGCGGATGGGCTACAACAGCAGAAGACCCCACCGGGTACCACTCATCTCCACTACAAATAGGAAAAAGAGGCTACAATTTGCATTGAGCTCACCAAAATTGGACAGTTGAAGACTGGAAAATAGTTGCCTGGTCTGATGAGACTCGATTTCTGATGAGACTTTCAGATGGTAGAGTCAGAATTTGGCGTAAACAGAATGAGAACATGGATCCATCACGCCTTGTTACCACTGTGCAGGCTGGTGGTGTAATGGTGTGGGGGATGTTTCCTTGGCACACTTTAGGCCCCTTAGTGCCAATTGGGCATCATTTAAATGCCACGGCCTACCTGAGCATTGTTTCTGACCATGTCCATCCCTTTATGACCACCATGTACCCATCCTCTGATGGCTACTTCCAGCAGGATAATGCACCATGTCACAAAGCTCGAATCATTTCAAATTGGTTTCTTGAACATGACAATGAGTTCACTGTACTAAAATGGCCCCCACAGTCACCAGATCTCAACCCAATAGAGCATCTTTGGGATGTGGTGGAACGGGAGCTTCGTGCCCTGGATGTGCATCCCACAAATCTCCATCAACTGCAAGATGCTATCCTATCAATATGGGCCAACATTTCTAAAGAATGCTTTCAGCACCTTGTTGAATCAATGCCACGTAGAATTAAGGCAGTTCTGAAGGCGAAAGGGGGTCAAACACAGTATTAGTATGGTGTTCCTAATAATCCTTTAGGTGAGTGTATGTGAAATACAGTAAACATTGTTCAGTTTATTTTTATGAAGTTTATTATTTTTATTCATTTATTCTTACGTAAACGGTAACTTTGATATTGTTAGTCATTTCAAGACGAACACTTGCTGAAGCAGCTTCGCCTGATTTCATTTATTTATTTAGAGAAATCAGATGCAAGTCTCAAATATGATCATCAGGCTTTTGCTTCATCTCTCAAACATCACTGAATTGCACTGCATTATATGTTTGGATCATTTCAATCTCATTTGACTAAGCTGCCTATTATTGGAGATACAGAGTGACCGCTGATATTTAGATCATTTTGTATCTGCTGTAACTCATTGATTTACATTTACAAGCATCAGAATTTCATCAGAAATATTAGCATCTGCACCAAATTCATATTTTTGTTCAGTTTGAGTCTCTGAATAAAATTGAGCTGTTTTTTTCTTCCGTATTTCCACTATGTCAGACTATATGAGCCATGAAAGCCTGATGCATCAAATATGATACATGCAGACTTTTTTCTTTCATGTTTTGTCTAAAGTTTCAATAAAGTGCTCCATCATTGGTTTTCTGACTATTATTTCATATGCCAGACTTTACAGGATAAATATTCTATGATATTAAGATCTTAAACAGCCCTGCAGCACAAGATGGCATCCTTCCATCAGGTTTGTGCCCGCTGTGCATCGATAACACACAAACACCTGGAAGATCTTCAGCAGGAATATGGATCACGGCACTGTGTTTGGTGCTGCTCACACCTCAGACTACCAAGAGATGAGCTCTGGACTGATTTCAGTTCTCCACTTCATTTCCAAGCTTCTTTACTGTCCAGGCCACTAAATCAACTACTGAATGTTCAATCTCCCCAGGTAAAAATAAAGTACACTTTCACTAAATATACTTAAACACAAGCAAGCACATTTGTAGTACTTTTTTTTTTTTGTGCTAAATACAAGTTATACACTCTAAATACACTAATTAAAAGTGTATTTCTACTTTAGTAGTACTTAAGTGCAATTGCAAAAGTATACTGATAATTAAATTGATTTTTAGTGCATTGAAATAAAGTATACTACCACAAAAATATATAGAGGACTTTTATTAGTTTCTTAAAAGTGTGCTTTGAATGATTTAAAAATTAGTTCAGTGTTAGCACACTTTTACATAGTTATCCTGAGTTTAAATTAAATTGATTTTATTTAAAAGATATTAGTAATGTAATATTTATTAGTACGTTTTCCACACTGCGCTACTTAAGTACACTTAATATACATACACTAACTAGCACTAACATTTAAACTGATTTAAAGCGTAGTCAGATAAAGTACCAGAAGTGTTATATTATTGCATTGCTTAAAAGTGTGCTACAATCGCTTTACATCAAATTTTAGTGGATTTTCATGAAAAATACAGTAGAAATGTATGACTTAAGTCAATCCCTATAGGTGACTGTGCTTAGGCTACTATAAATGATTGGATTATTCATTCATATGTGTTTAGATGTGTACCAAACTTCACAATTTTATATATATATTTTTTTTTTATGTGGAAAAAGGTGCTACTGATGACATAGTAGTAGTGTTCTTGATTGTACTATTTAAAGACATCATAAACATGTAGTTATGCATCATATAAAGGGAATGTTAACATAATTACAATACATTTGAAATGTGCATTAAAATAGAGCACTTCAAGTACATTATGGAAGTGTACTAAGAGTACTGAGATAAGTTATTTTGACCTGGGTTAACGTGGGCATCAGAGCAGGGCTTGGGTTTAGGGGCTACTACAGCTACACTGCGTTCAGTCCTCATCAGGAGCTGCTGCTGCAGAGCTGATGATTCCTGCAGCTGGGTTCTCAGCATCAGGGGTTCAGAGCTCACACACTGACCCTCTGAACGCTGTGCTTCTGCCTGAGCCTCAGAGAAACGTCAGAGCACACACACTGACCCTCTGAACGCTGTGCTTCTGCCTGAGCCTCAGAGAAACGTCAGAGCACACACACTGACCCTCTGAACGCTGTGCTTCTGCCTGAGCCTCAGAGAAACGTCAGAGCACACACAGCGTGGCCTCGTGTCCATCAGCATCACTGGAACAGCACAAGCACTCGCCTTCTCAGAAAACCTGCTATTAGAGTAAGTAGCTTAAACACGCTTTTGTGGAATTACAGCAGGAGCGAGCCAGAAAATAAAGTTGGGTTTTTGTGCATAGTTAGTAAAAAATACTTTATAACCAGGAACATGAATGTTTTTAAAAACTCAGCAAATGCAGTTACCTTCAGTTTACTCAAAAAAACATTGTCATTCGATATAAAAATACTGAGTGATTTAACCATACTGCATGTAGTTTCATCAGCATTTTTTCTAGTATTTTTCCTGTATATATAGTACTGAAATATCAGTTTACATTTCCATTTACATATACGGATATTTCCAACGTCTCCAAGACGCTTCAAGAAAGCTCCTGCAAAGCTACAGCACTGTGAAAAGTTTGAGGCACTTGGGTAAAAATGCTGTAAAATGAGGATGCTGTCAAAAAATAATGTTATAAATAGATTTTCTTTATCAGTTAACTTCTCTGAACTAAATGAAACCATCATTTGGTGTGAGCATCTTTGTGTTTAAAGCAGCTTTTGCTCTAGCTGCACTTGCTCATAGTTTCTCAGGAGCTTTGCAGGAGGTTTCTTGAAGCATCAGTTCTTCTGGATTTAGTCTGTCTCAGTTTGTTCTGTTTCTTCATGTCATTCCAGACAGACTGGATGATGATCAGATCACATCTCAAAAATCTCACTGGATTATTACAATTAATGGCAAAATCAGTGTTTTGTAAATGTAAACTGATATTTCCTACTGACACACTACAGCAAAAGATAGACATAACTGACTTAAAACCATTGTTTAGCTGCTGAAAACACTAGGGTTCTAAAACTTTTGCACAGTACTGTATGGCTGATCTTATGTCAGTTCAGAATTTTACACTCAGATCAGCCATATGTGGAAAAAAGTACTTTGTGGGCTTATGAAAGCTGTGGCATATTTCTCTGTATGATTATTGAAGTCTCAAGCAGACAGGTCTGCAGTGGCTACACTGAAGAAACTGACACAGTAGCACCAAATCTTCATCTGTTCTGCGTTGCGAATGAAGCGCTTTTCTAGAGTTTTTTCTCTTTCTAGTCTCTCGGTTGCGTAACGCAGGAGCGCAGCGGCTCTTCACCCAGCAGCACACATCTTCAGCTTCTCTTACACTCTTGTCTTGGTTATGTCAGATGGATAATGAATCACAGGTTCTGCCACAGGCCTTGAGCTGGAATCCTGCTGGATGTCCCAGTGTCCTCCTGGCTCTCTGTGTCGCACAGGGCCAGTTCTGTCTCCGCATCACCTCAGATTTCCCATCAGCGCTCGATGAAGCGGAGGTTGATCTGTCTCTCTGGCACCAGAAGAGTTCTGGTCATCGGCCGGACCGGATCGCTCTCCTCGGCCGGCTCCACGTTAAAGTGCATTAAAATCTGTGAGAAAACAAGCCATGCATCAGAGGTCCAGTCATGACATGATTAAACGTTATGAGGTCAAATACAAGAAACATGATACAGGGTTCCTACACATTGTCCATTACGGTTACATCTATTAATTGCTTATTAGCATGCATATTACTAGAATATTAGTCATTTATTAGTGCTAATTAAGCACATATTAATGCCTTACTCTCCATGACCATATTCTATATCCCTAATCCTTCCCAATACCTAAACTTAACAACTATCTTACTAACTATTAATAAGCAGCACATTAGGAATTTATTGAGGGAAAAGTCGTAGTTAATAGTTAACAAGTGTTACCTATTCTAAAGTTTTACCCAAAACCTCCATATTTTATATAAACGGTTCATTATTTTCAGCTTTATATTTGGTATATAGTACAGTCATTTGTAAATATTTGTATTTTCTCAGGGTTTTTTCATTGATTTTCCTCAAAGTGATAGCATAGAGAGCCCCTAAAAAAACAAACAAAAAAACAAAACAGAGAAACATTTTTGTGCCCTCAAGAAACTGCATGCGCATGGGAATTTTTTTGCATGCTTTCCCATTAGTTTTTAGTTGTATATGACCTATTTCCTTTGTGCATCATGCCATCTTACTATGAATAAAACGAGCATGGATGCACATGAATTAATAGAGATCTTCTTGCTCAGTTTTGCTTTTCTTATGGTAGTACCTCTAATATCAAAGCCTAATGTCCAGTTTAACACATCCTCTGCAGCGGCGCAGAAACCATGACACGAAATGGGCTGATGGCATAAAATATGCCAAGTTCAAGGGTTGATAAAAAAAGACTGGTACTGTAAAAAAAAAAAAAAGTTTAAAATTTGGCTTTCATTAGGGCAGTATGCCATATTTCAAGGCCTTAGGTCTCTTTGATGCATACTCTAGAAACTGAAATGGGCTGATGGCACAACAGGTGGCTCAGTGGGCATTGTCCTAAGTTTAATGATTTCTCGTGTGCTCATAAAAGTCTGTGTATTTTTTATTTTTGCAAAGGTTGAGGCTATGTAATATGTGCCAAGAATACTGTGAGAAGAAACCCAAAATGCTTATAACCTGCATTTTGCATAATGAAAATGATATCTGATATCTGACAATCACTAAAGAATCACTGAACAGCTGCCATGAAATCTCACTTCTTGTACAATACATTTATTTTCATTCAATTCTTCATTTTCTATTATAAAAAACTAAATGGGCAAAAGTCTGGAAACACAAATACTTTTGTATTTAGAAAAGCCTGTGTAGTGAATTTGAACGTCATGCATGTTTGAGGCAGAGTTTACCCTAGCGAGCGCAAGGTAGAGCTCCAGTTCAGCGATGCGGCGGCCCACACAGCTGCGTTTGCCCACTCCGAACGGCACGGAGGCGTACGGGTGACTGCCCTCCGAGCGACTCAGCCAGCGCTGCGGGACGAACGCGTCCGGGTCACAGAACTGATGAGGGTCTCGAGACGTGGCGTAGTGGCACAGAGTGATCAGAGTCTGAGAGGAACAAACACAGATAATGGTTCAATGTACACTCAAGATTGTCATGTGAGGAATTTCTTTGTACATTTGATCAGAATTATTGCACTTTTCATCTAAGCACAAATCAAGAGAACATCAACTCACATGCATGGTTTAATTTACCTCATCTAGTTTCCTGATTTATTATATTTAGCCTATCATATGTGAGCCTGGAGCACAAAACCAGTCTTAAGTAGCACAGGTACATAGCCAAAAATACACTGTATTGTAATTATCCATTTTTCTTTTATGCCAAAAATCATTAGGATATTAAGATCATGTTCCATGAAGATATTTTGTAAATGTCCTACTGTAAATATATCAAAACTTCATTTTTGATTAGTAATATGCATTGCTAAGAACTTCATTTGAACAACTTTAAAGGTGATTTTCTCAATATTTAGATTTTTTTGCACCCTCAGATTCCAGATTTTCAGATAGTTGTATCTCAGTCAAATATTGTCCGATCCTAACAAACCATACATCCATGGAAAGCTATTTATTCAGCTTTCAGATGAGGTCCAGACTCAGAGTCACATATAAACAAACACTCTACGTTATGAAGAAAAAGCTTCTCTCAAAAGCTAAAGCTGTCAAATTCTTAATATATTCATGTCTCTCTATTAAAACAACAACACAAAAGCCTTTGTATTGTGGCTCAGGTGTTGCATAAGTGCATTTATTCAGCAAGATCCCAGATCCGTGTTTGGATTTATTACAGTTCGTCATGAGGAGGTTTGATGGCAGATTTACAGCTGTGTGAAGAAACACAGACCGGCCGTGTTACGCTTTCATTTAGAGCAGAATATCTCAGTGGAGATCGCCAAACTCCAGCTTACATGTTTGACTGTGTTTGCGGTTGCCAGGTTGGGAAGATTAAGTGAAACACTAGTCAGAAAATGCATCGATTTAAAAGAAAAGCTCTGACTGGGGGATTTAAAGTCTTGACATCTGGCAACTGTGTTACCAATGATAACACATATATCAGGATAAATAACCACCCTAGTGAAAAATAAATATACTAAAATGTTTTTGAAATACATTTATTTCATGCTAAGTGTACTACAAATACATTTACATATTTATGCACTTAATACAATTACCCTGCAATTGTACTTTTAGTATACTAAACTGGTAAATTCAAAGTCTGCTAAATAGGAACAACTAATTTTGCAGTTTAATTGTGCTGAAGTCCAACTAAAGATACACTGAAGTATATTTGATTGTGCTAAAGTGGAACTACTGCAAATATACTTCAGGTACACTTTAAATATCTTGCATTTAATATTATTCAGAGAGCATACAATCCTCATCAATAGTGACATTAAAACACATTTTAGGTTTAATATTAAGAAATGTGCATTGTGCACAAGTAGTGCTCCAAATAAAGTTTAATTATAATTTTTATTTCAGTAAGTCTCGAGCGATATGTCAGTAAAAAATGTTAACAGAGTTGAACTATACTTGGTATGAAATAAATGTATCTCAAATATATAACTTTTCTACTAGGGCAATAGGCAAATATTGCATGATTATGCTTAATTGACTGAGAGAAGCAATCCATCAGAATTGGGGTATGTTTTATCCCCCTACACTGAAGCTGACGGAGTATGAAGTACTCACGTTTCTCGGGATGAGGTATCCTCCGACGGTGATATCTCTGTCTGGGATGACTCTAGCGTTGGCTGGAATCACAGGATAGAGCCTGGAAAGTGTTCAGTGTTTAATTGGATATACTGCACTGGATGAACTGTGTTTGCTGATACGAGTGAAGGCTGAGAGCTCTCCTCGCACCTGAGGATCTCCTTGATCACGGCCTTCATGAGCGGCATGGCAGCCACATCTGGAGCCCGCGGGACGCTCCGGCCCTTCAGCACCCGCTGAACCTCGCCCCGCAGCGCCGCCTGCACCTCGGGGTGCCTCGAGAGCTCGTACAGAGCCCAGGACAGCGTGCTGGAGATCTGAGCACAGAGAGAACACAGCCAGACATCACACCAAACATCAGGGCATTTCAAAACTCCTCAGAAATCAGATAATCATGTCATATCTGCTCACACCACAGTCAGAGCTCCCCGATTCAGCTTTCATCACACAAATCCCTCACAGTCTTCAAGAAACTGCTGAAAACTAATCTCTTCCCTGAGCATCTCACTGCCTCCTCATAATAAACACATAGAATTCTATGCCTTCACTTAGCTTTGGTCCCACTTTATATTAAGTGGCCTTAACTACTATGTACTTATATTTAAATGAATCATTTGGTACAATGCACTTATTGTGCACATACATTTTTTTACATTGTACTTATATTTTTAAAATACCTGCACGTAATTACTTCTGTAATTACATTTATAATTACACTGTTGACCCATCCCTTACACCTTAACCTACCCTTAAACCTACCCAAACCTGTCCCTAACCTTACCCGTATCCCACCTCAACAGCAGCAAAAGTGTGTTGCAATACAATATGAACACAATAAGTACATTAAACTTATTTTTTTGATGTAAGTACATAGTAGTTAAGGCCAGTTAATATAAAGTGGGACTCTAGCTTTTACGGTTTTGAACGATGACTGAGAACTTGTATATTAGGCAGTCGCTTCTTGTGTTTATTGCAGTCTTATGGTAAATTGCTTGTTGTTTTCCTCAACTGTAAGTCGCTTTGGATAAAAGCATCTGCCAAATGAATAATGATTTCAGATGATTACTGATCATATAATCGCTGTACACACACTTGACTCAGAGGTGCAGTCCGTGTGTTTTTGTCTAGAGGCGTGGATGCAAAAGCAGTAGTTTTTGAAACCTGTCTAAAGGACCATAACTATAATGCAGGGTTATTATAGTTAACTAAAACTAAAAATAGATCAACATTTTCGTTACTTGAAATAAAATATAAAAAATAACTTTTTTCATTTCTAGTTAACAAGGCAAAATTTCTCATTTTCATTTAGTTTAACTTGATGTACTAAAATATCTAAATTGGATTAAAATGAATAAAAACTACACAGACATTTAAAAACAACAAAAACTAATAAAAATGACAAAAACACAGCAGAATTACTAAAACTTTAACTAAAATTAACTTGAAAAAAGAAAATACAGAATTAAATTCAAACTCTCTCAATGATATTAACATGACACTGCTATAAAGACATAGTTTTAAAAATCTCTCTGTAAAAGAATGGCAGAGTCCAAACCACATTGATAACACACAGATGATCAATATAAGAGAATGATAAAAATATTGACAGACAATCAGAATCCACTGATTCAGCTCAATCGTTTAAAGCAGCAGACGACAAGACTGCAGTGTGTTTATAATAAACAGAACATTACTGTGTGTTCCTATGGACACTAATATAGTTATCTCTATAATGATAACTTTGTGTAATTCTGTTTTTAGTGTGAGTGAGCAGATTGACCTGATCAGTTGATCTTTCATTAAGGCGGCTGATATGACATGATTCTCAGCAGATCTTTCAGAAGAGCTCCTCATTTCTTCAGGTGTTTAGTGTTTCACTGGAGCTGATGTGCGGCTCGTACCGTGTCGACGCCAGCGAGCAGCAGCTCGGTCACGTTGCTGTACACAGACTTCAGAGGAACGCCGGCCTGAGACAGATAATAGGTGAGGTATCTTCCCTCTAGACGCTCTCCTCTCGCCATCTTCTGCCTCTCCTCCTCAAGACGCTGGTCGATGTGCCCTTTAGCTGCGGCGACACAAAGACTCTCAACATCTCCAACATCACAAACCCCTTATACAACCACAATCACTGTCCAGATGAAAAACACCGTTTGAAATGTCCTCTATAGAAATCTGTATTTTATATATTGGATTCTTTATAAAATACTACAGGAATATATGCTGAAAATCTGCTCACTCTCAGTTCATCCGAGATTAGGATGAGTTTGTTTCTTGATCAAATTTGGAGAAATGTGTCTCTGCATCAGTGTCTCAGCAATGGACGCTCTGCAGTGAATGGGTGCCGTCAGAATGAGAGTCCAAACAGCTGATAAAAACATCACAATAATCCACACCACTCCAGTCCATCAGTTAACATCTGGAGAAGACAAAAGCTGAAACACATCCAGCATTAAGACATTTTTAAGATGTCTAAAATCTGAGTTCATAATCCATAATAACTCATCCTCCAGTGAAAAAGTGGTCTGGTCTGAATCAGGAGAGAAATCTGCACAGATCAAGCAGCGTTTACAAGACAAAACAGCTCTAAACAAATATGTGAGAGACAACAGGAGATGCACTTTTTCACTGGAGGAAGAGTTATTATGGATTATGGACTCATTAAAAACGTCTTGATGGATTTGTTTGAGCTTTTGTCTTCTCCAGATGTTAACTGATGGACTGGAGTGGTGTGGATTATTGTGATGTTTTTATCAGCTGTTTGGACTCTCATTCTGACGGCACCCATTCACTGCAGAGCATCCATTGCTGAGACACATTTCTCCAAACCTGATGAAGAAACAAACTCATCTGTATCTCGGATGGCTTGAGGGTGAGCACATTTTCATTTTGAGTAAACTATTCCCTTAAATTCCCACAATGCCATTACCTGTTGAATTTCTCAATTCAATCTCAATTCACCTTTCTGCAAGGTGAGCTCATTTCAATGTCACACTCATGAATTTAGAGAAATTCCATTCTGAAATTAGGTTTCATGTTCGTGTTTGCCCTCCAGCAGACTCACCGAACTGGAACATGTAGTCCCAGCAGCGGCAGAAGGTGTCCCAGGGTTTGGGCAGCAGCCGGTGGAGCCACTGGGGCATGGCCATGGTGAGCAGCGTCATCACAAACATGGTGCTGATGGACTGGATGAAGCGCTCCGTCTCTGCAGGAACCACCGGCTCCAGACAGCCGATCCTGGACTCGAACAGCACAGACGAGATGCCTGACAGGAGGAGGAGGAGCTTTCTGCAGGCTTACTGAAGATCAGTTTCAGACTTAAGACTTTCTGCTTGATTTAAGATTGTAATTAGTAGAAGGATGAATTAAGACTTGTTCTTTGCTGTTAGTGATGTTTCTTTCTTGTATACAGTACTGTGCAAAAGTTTTAGAACACTAGTATTTTCAGCAGATAAAAAATGGTTTTAAAAAATGGTTTTAAAATGGTTTTATTTCTATCTCATCATCATCAGTCTGTCTGGAATGACATGAAGAAACAGAACAAACTGAGACAGACTAAATCCAGAAGAACTGATGCTTCAAGAAACCTACCTGCAAAGCTCCTGAAAAACTATGAGCAAGTGCAGCTCGAGCAAAAGCTGCTTTAAACACAAAGATGCTCACAACAAATGATGATTTACTTTAGTTCATAGAAGTTCATTGATAAAGAAAATCTATTTCTGACAGCATCCTCATTTGACAGCATTTTTACACAAGTGCCTATAACTTTGAACAGTACTGTAGCTTTGCAGGAGGTTTCTTGAAGCATCAGTTCTTCTGGATTGAGTCTGTCTCAGTTTGTTCTGTTTCTTCATGTCATTCCAGACAGACTGGATGATGATCAGATCACATCTCAAAAATCTCACTGGATTATTACAATTAATGTAAACTGTTATTTCCTACTGACACACTACAGCAAAAGATAGAAATAACTGACTTAAAACCATTTTTTAGCTGCTGAAACTACTAGTAGCCTAAAGCTTTTGCACAGTACTGTACACTGTACTGTTTTTCAGATATTACCCACTGAAGAATCTTTTGTAACGCAGTTGTAATAAAAGCTGTTTGGGCTGGGGATGTCGAGGGTTAGGAGTCTTCCAACTGAAAGTTTGACTGTCTTTGATTTACCTTCCAGACCGAAGCGGTAGAACTCTGCAGAGATGTCCGTGACGAGGCGGCTGGAGCTCTGCTGTGAGCGCAGCTGGAGTTTGTGGATGAGGTCCGTCACGACAGCGTTCAGTGTGCTGTCATACGCCTCCACAGCTTTAGGCCGCAGCATGTGCTTCCCCAGCAGACTGCGCACGCTCTGCCACTCCTCGCCCTCACTAAACACACAGATCAATGCATGTCAGTGTGTGGGGACAAAAAAAAAAAAAAAAAAAAAAAATATCACTGAAGAAGGCAAAGCAGGCAAACATCAATGACTCAATGAATCTTTACCCAATCACAAAGAGAATCAGACAATTCTCAGAATACAATAATAACTGAGCTCAGCTAACAAATTTATGTTCTAGAAATATTTTACTAATGTTATGAAAATGTTATTTCTGAGTTGTTTCCGGAACATTCAAAATATCCCATTTTTTTAATGTTTTATAAACACTTTTTCTTGGTTATGTGTTAACGTTAAGGAAACTTGCAAAGATTTTGGGAATGTTACTTTTGAATCTTCTTCTGGAACAAGTGCTACATTTAATTAAATTGTTACACAGATGAATGTCCAGCTGGAACATTTCCGAAATGTTTTTGTACTAAGGTTTTGAGAACATTCGTATGGACCAGATAACTTTGAGTGAAAGCTGTATAGACCAATCTGGAGCAGAGGTCAGAGTTACGTAGTGAGGGAAAAACACTGGTAACAAGTGGAGGGAAACGGGGGAAAAACCATGGAATAAGAGAAAAAAAAATATTGTTGTGCCTTTGGATGTCAGAATCAGAATGCAAATCATTTTTATAGATTACTGTCATCAAAGACACCATTTGAAGCAAAATGCAGACGTTTAAACTGACATACTACTCTACTACTTGCATAAATTTGATTTAAACAATAGGTCTACATAATATTCACATATTGCAGACATACTGCATTAGCCCTACAGTTATAGCATGAAATACTATTTAAACCTATTACATTCTACATAACATTTATTTATTTCACAATTCTGACTTTTTTTCTCACAAAGGCAAGTTTATATCTCCTAGTTTGGACTTTATAACTCGATTCAACTCAACAATAGTGAGTTTGTCAATTCTGAGGGAAAAAGGCCATTCGTCAGGGATATAAACTCATGACTCTGAGCTGCGGGGAAAAGAGAGAATAATGAGTTGTTTTTCCTTGTCAGAACTGTGAGATATAAACTCAAATTTAACCATGGCATGGCTTCCATAGACTGCTACTTGTCTTTTTCTGCTTTCAGATGCTGGTCTCTTTGAATGTGTGGACCACAGTGTCAGCGAAAGCCGTTTTCATTGCATGATGTATTAAGCACTGCTGCAATTTATATACAAACACTTTCCTCTCTATCAGCAGCAATAAAACAGATTCATTTTAAAAAGCAACAGCCAGCCTAATCTTCAGCAGTAGGAACACAATACAGTGTTCAGATGTGAAGCACATGCACATGTCTGATGGACTGCATGTAGATTTACTTCAAATCTAAAGATCTCTTCACACAGCTGAGTTAAGGCTGCATGGTGCCTGCTCTGAATTCAGCGTGAAGGCACAATGCCACATAAAAGACTAAATTATGCCTGTTCAGACCCACTTCAGCCCGAGTATCAAAGTATAAAGCTGTAATTGCAGTAATGCCACCTCTGAGCAGCATTAAAGAGTCTGTGTAAAGACGTGTGTAAAAGCCAACTTCAGAAGCGCATCTGGGCCACCTATGCAGTGTAAATTTGTCATCATTTAACCCAATCAAAAGAACAGTATGGACTGCTTTTATGATGCCTTTTCTCCTTTTCAGAGCTGGAGAGTCTGTTATTGTATGAACGGTGTTGAATTTCTTAACAGGACCTGCAGCAACTGATAATTACTGTTTGTGCTTCCCTGGTGTGTGAGATGTAGTGCATGTAAAACCGGCTCCTGCGACCAGTGCTTTAACTGACCATAGGCACGGAGCGTTCTTTAGAACATCCACATAAAGATAAGCCAGCTCATAAACTTCCAGTGAAGCTCATTTTATATGTGCTATACATAGAGACTCTCACAGAAACCTCTCCTGCCTCTATCAGAAAATGAGAAACAAAATACTTGCAACACCGTAAATGATGACAGCGGCATTAACATACAGTTTCATGATATTTAACAACATATAATTTTATATGCCCAGCCTGGTATTCCCAGGAGAGTACCCAGACACGTAACTGAACATTTAAATGCTGACAAATAAACACTATCCTAACTGTTTAGGCTAAAGTTAGCCAGCTAGTGATGCTATTTCTTAAACGACATCAATGGTATTCTTGATAATCAATAACTTACTTTCATAGTCATGAACACATTTTTAAAATCTTACAACATTTTAAAGCCTTTACTATTTTTCAACACTACAGCGGTGCAGTAAAATTCACTTTAAAGATTCACTTTTCATTCATAAAGACGAAATGAAAAAATGTGCTAATAATGTGTCTCGGTGGAAAACAAATACTTTTAAGATGAAAATGACATGAAATTACTATGATAACCAGGAGATGGCAGCAGAGGATCACTCACTGGCTGCAGCTGCTATTTCAACTCTAGTGTTTTATGTCTTGCTTTGGGATTTATTATAAAATGACTACATCTTTTAGGCCCGGTTTCACAGACAGGGCTTAGACTAAGCCAGGATTAGGCCATAGTTCAATTAGGACATTGAAGTCATTTTCATAAACATGTTCAGAAAAAAAAGCAAAAAAACAACATTGCTGGTGTGCATCTTGAGACAAAACAAAGGCACTGATATATTTTAAGATCAGTCAATGCAAGTTTCTTTCAGTTGAAACAGCTAAGACTTACACTTTAGTCTAGGACTAGGGTTAAGCCTCGTCTGTGAAACCGGGGGGTTATGTTTTATCTTTAACTGTAAAAGCTGCTAAATAAATTCAGCCAACACAGACTTGTTGCTGCTGTAGTTTTGTTCCTCTAAATTTAGTCTGAATCACCTAATGCACAGCTGTTTTTGACACTGGCTTGTCAGATCAGATGTTTTGTTCTGTTATCACCGTCAATCATAGCAATGACTCGCGGTATGATTTAGCGGATTCACTCGTGTAATTTTTACACTCACGTTTGTCATTCCTGAAACGGAATACGTCGACATTTGCTCCTCTTAAAGAAATAAAACCTTTCTTCAAATTGTGAATGGATTATGTAGAGAAACCGAGCAAACGGCTCTCCTCTTACAGCATGGTACAGCTGACCGGAAATGACTGAGTTGGCTGAACTAGATCCAGGAAGTATTCATGCATATGGTCAAATGGATCATAAAGGACGATCTGCATGCGAACTGTTAGAAATGCTAATGATGGAGCGCTGGTACCCACGCCGTCAGGAGCCCGTATCCCTCTCCGCGGAGCCTGCGGTAGTCCTTCCAGGAGGACAGGTCGGAACGCATGGGGTGCTGGCCCTCCTGCCTCAGCACCTGCTGGATCAGCTCCGGCTCGGCCACATGCACCGTCAGGATCGGCCCGAAGCTGGCCTTCCACACGGGCCCGTACCGCCTCCTGCCCTCCAGCTGCAAACACAGCCACAGACACTCACATCGAAGCATTCACATAATCAATGATGTGCACTGGGCGTCAGTTTCTTACAGCGGTGGCCCAAATGATTAGAACACTAGTATTTTCAGCAGCTAAAAATGGTTTTAAGTCAGTTATTTCTATCTTTTGCTGTAGTGTGTCAGTAGGAAATACCAGAAGAACGTCTCCAAGATGCTTCAAGAAACCTCCTGCAAAGCTCCTGAAAAACTATGAGCAAGTGCAGCTAGAGCAAAAGCTGCTTTAAACACAAAGATGCTCACAACAAATGATGATTTCATTTAGTTCATAGAAGTTCATTGATAAAGAAAATCTATTTATGACGTTATTTTTGACAGCATCCTCATTTTACAGCATTTTTACACAACTTTTATCAGTTCTGTAGCTTTGCAGGAGGTTTCTTGAAGCATCAGTTCTTCTGGATTTAGTCTGTCTCAGTTTGTTCTGTTTCTTCATGTCATTCCAGACAGACTGGATGATGATCAGATCAGATCTCAAACATCTCACTGGATTATTAATGGCTAAATCAATGTTTGGAAATGTAAACTGATATTTCCTACTGACACACTACAGCAAAAGATAGAAATAACTGACTTAAAACCATTTTTTAGCTGCTGAAAACACTAGTGTTCTATTAATTTTGGCCACCACTGTAATTTTCAAATACTAATTAATCAACCCTCACGTTGCATGCGATTGTTTATCTTTTAGGCCTCATTGATCTGAGCTCATGCACCTCAGTTTTTGAGTGAACAAAATGATCCACAGATAACACTTAAGGTGCACGAGCTCAGATCAATGACGTCTACGATCTATCAGCTCCAGAAACAAACACAAAACTTGTGCTGACTGAAAGAAAACAAGCTGACAAAAAGAATGGAATGATAATAGAGCATAATGAGAGATTTATAAGCAAGCAAGGCCAGTCATTTTTGGCTAGGAATACCAAATTAGTAAGATTTCCAGCACAGCACAAAGGATAAGAAAAAAAAAATACTGTGAAACAAAAATGTTCCTACAAACATTGTTTCAGAGTTTATGTATCCCTAGACCAAAAAAAAAAAAAAAAAAAAAAAAAAAGAGAAAGAAATGCTGATTATTATACAGTATTCATCACTGTGTTTTTACACAATATAAGATTACCAGTGTTGAGGAGTAACTAGTTACATGTAACAGAATTATGTAATTTAATTACAAAATAAATAAAAAAAAAGAGAAAAAAAATGTGTTATTAAATGACAGTTACTTATGAAAATGTTAATAATTACAAACGGGGTTACATCCTAATATTTTCACACACATACACAGATTTGATTGATTTCTTTCCTAAATTGCATTGACAGCTCTGCTCTTTGTGGTGGCTGTGCTTTAAAATTAAATGTTTAGAATTTTAATTCAAATGATGAAGGATTTTGACAGTCTGACAGTAATTAGTGCTAAATACTCTGCCTGCTTTAAATGTTTCAAAATGATTAACAGTTGGAAACATTCGCTAGAAATTTAGAAAAGTAATTAGTTACATTAATAAAGTAATTTAAATAGTTACACTACTTACTACATTTAAAACAGGGTAACTTGTAATCTGAAACCCATTACATTTCCAAAGTAACCCTTGAAGATTACTGATTATTAATCTTAATGAACTATATGCTACTATCACAGTAATTGTAACAGAATGTGTAATAAGCCAGCAGTAATGTTTCTATGAATGTTCTAAAGCAACTGAGCCGAGCACCTGCAGCTGATGGAGGCGCGACAGTCCGCGTCTGAAGAACAGATCCCGGATGAAGCCCGCGGCGGAGGGTCCAGGCATCTGCTCCAGCGTCTTCACCTGGCGTGACGTCATGACGTCAGCCCACCTGAGCAGCGGGAAGGCGCTCCTGCCGCACATCTTCAGAGCCTGATTCTGAGGCAGCGTGCTCCTCCTCAAGACCTTCATGCAGACTGACGCTGCAGCTCTATTTATACCGCCGCTTCCGCACACCTTTCCGCGGCTCAGCCAATGGCGTGCGGGGAACAGCGAGATCGCCCCGCCCACCGCGCTGAGCTGTCATAACCCTTTCAGACGCTCAGTCGATCAATCGATATATTGATGAGTGATGAAGTAACCGGAGAATCCTGAATGAGATATTACACTGATCCATAAGTCCAGATCAGACGAGCAGCCCTAGAGTCCTGCTCTGCGATAGTCAGAGTGTTTCTGGGGGTGATGAGGAGCTCTGACCTGATTCAGTGACTCGGTGATTCAGTGACTCGGTGATTCAGTGACTCAGTGATGGTGGCTGATGGCCAGTCTGCTGTGAGGTAATATATCAACAATACTGAGAACCACTGCGACTCTCAGCTGTGCGATGACAGATAGCAGCAATGCAATGCTCTTTCACAGAAACCCGATGGTAGAGAAGCATATCTGCTGGTTTCAGTGTGAAATAGAGAGAGAGAGAGTTTTGCTGACCACATTAGGGTCAGCACTGCATGTATTACAGACAGCGTTAATCAACTTTCACAGTTTTCCATGCATAGATGTGATGTACCCCATTAACAAAAATATATAATGATTAGTAGGTAATAATAACAACAATAAAACATCTGTTTGAAGCACTTGACAGAGTAATCCCGATGTTCCCAATCATGTTTTCTCAACTTTTTTTTTTTTTTTTAAACGTGTTCTTCCAAAATGTCAGTCTTCTGCTAGTGTGTTGTTCTTTCCTAGCTATTAGTGGGCTTCATTTCTTGAAATGTCCAGGGTGGACAAATTTCATAGAATGAGACATATTTAGGGTTGGGAATCAAAAATCAATTCCAATTCCAGAATTGGATACTTAAGGTCAGGAATCGGATAATTGCTGTAAAATTAAAATTTCAATTCCACCTATCAATTCCTGTGCACATCTTTTTGTTGTTGTTGTTGTTTTTTGAATCATTCATTCAAGAGATTCATTCAAAAACAGATTCATCCAGTAATGAAACAAGTGAATCTTGAGTGAGTCATTCATTCATAAATTCCATCAGATTTTATTTAGCTGTCTAATATTTTTTCTTCAGAATTTTGAGAGAACTACAACCTCCATTAAAAAAAAATCTTAATGGAGTCCAGTTTTTATGGAGCCGGCTGATTTTTGTTCATGGTATTCAGCAGCAATTAAATGTTTTGCAAAAAGAGACAGAATAAATATATTTGATATCTAAATGTCTGATGTTTTTTTTTAAACTACATTGGAATCGAAACTGGAATCGCTAAGAATCAGAATCGATAAGCAGAATCGGAATTGATCAAATTCAAACGATACCCAACCCTACTGGTCAGTATTATTAGGTTATACTAACCCAAGCTTGACCAGTGTGTTTTTCTGATAGACAGACAATTTTTCCCTCTGATAAGACAAAAATGTAAAAACAATTATTGATTTTTCAAAACCTGCTCAGTCCAAAATCCACCAAACTGTAGGAGCGCCTCATTAACATACTGTATCAGGCTCTATTATAATCAGGCACAGTGCATGTCAATCAGGTTAGATGCACTGCAGAAACACACATACACTCAGTGCAGTCATGTTAGTGGAATGACAGTCACTTCTGCAGCGCAGAGATCTGAGGACTGGCTTTGATTCCTGCTCTGATGGAGCGTGAACACAAGCGTAGACCAACGCCAGGACTGAGAGTCTCAAACACTGCCAGGAAGGCTATTCCAAAGCTTAGCAGGCTAATGTGAAAAGGTCCTCCTGTGGACTCTGATACTCTCGGTTCAGCCAGCTGGACTTTTTGTGACCTTAATGGACAGAATCCAGTGTGACATAAGACTGATCAAGAGGACTGAGAGTGTTCATATTATATCATATTATATTATATTTATCATGCAGATGTGAATTTGAATGCAAAAGGAAGAATGAAAACACTAGTGAACTCAGATCCAAACATAACATTCCCTGCGCAGCAGGAGGTGAGCGTTCATCACTGCTGACCCTAAAGACTGGGTTTCTCCTTCAGGAACGTGTTATCCACAGCTGAGCTGCTGAAGACCTGCGTACAGTGACACAAGAGCAAAAGATGCAGTGAAGAGCACACTGATCACCGTGAAAACACTTGAACAGGTCAAACTAGAGCCTTTGCTCTCTATGTATAGCATGAGGTGACAGGTGAAGTTATGCGGAGGGAAGGTCAAAGGTCGAACCAAGAAAAGAGCAGAATGGAAACTCTGAATGTCCAGTGAACCCACCTCAAGAACAAGGGTCTGACTTCTTTCCTCTTTTCAATTCTGATTCATTTCACAGGAGAAGAGAAATAATATACCTTCAAAGGCAATGTGATTAATGTTATGAACCTTCTACATAAGCATATAATGCATGTTCAAAAGTTTGATGGCATCAATATCTCTTAGATTAAAACATTATTAGAAAGTGCATTAAAAGTATCTACGGTAGCAAAATACTGTATCTGAAAGATGTCAAGAATGAATCTACAGTGACGCATTGCTGCCACACATATTTTTTTCCATGTCGTAATAAGATGTTATGTCGTTAAAACATTTTTTTCTCATAATAACGAAATGTCAGAAAAACAATGTTTTTCCCATTATAGAAGATCTATGGTTATATTATGTGAGCGAACGAAGCGCCACAGTCCTGAGATAAACGAGGATCTGCACGCTGATGAACTTACTGCAGGGGGATGATAGAAATACACTGTTTTAAACGTAATGTTATTGTATTTATTGTAGCGGCATGTTTATTATGATTCATCTCCCAACTGTCTACAATATAATGCTATCTAATAACTGCTAATAAAAATGTTTTAACAAAGCATTTAACTCCGCAGCAGGAGCCCATCTCCACGTACTTCGAGGAGAAGGTTCCCATCCCTGAAGATGACGTCACTAAGGTACCTCGAACAGAACCACTGAAAAATCATTTTATTCAACAATACTACCAGCATTTGCTCCATTTATAGTTTTGACTTCTTTGTTCACAATACAGACCATCCAAGATTAGGATGAGTTTGTTTGTTCATCAGGTTTGGAGAAATGTGTCTCAGCAATGGATGCTCTGCAGTGAATGGGTGCCGTCAGAATGAGAGTCCAAACAGCTGATAAAAACATCACAATAATCCACACCACTCCAGTCCATCAGTTAACATCTGGAGAAGACAAAAGCTGAAACTAATCCAGCATTAAGATGTTTTTAACTCAAATCTGAGTCCATAATCCATAATAACGCTTCCTCCAGTGAAAAAGTGCATCTCCTGTCGTCTTTCACATCAAAATCCAGCCACATATTTGTTTAGAGCTGTTTTGGCTTGTAAACAGATTTCTCTCCTGATTCAGACCACAACACTTTTTCACTGGAGGAAGAGTTATTATGGATTTTAGACATTATAAACGTCTTAATGCTGGATTAGTTTCAGCTTTTGTCTTCTCCAGATGTTAACTGATGGACTGGAGTGCTGTGGATTATTGTGATGTTTTTATCAGCTGTTTGGACTCTCATTCTGATGGCACCCATTCACTGCTTATGTAGGTTTGTGTTTAAATTCACTCGTGTGAAAACACCGCAGAAGCCTCATAATGAAGCTCTCAGTACCGACTTGATGTGCTCAGCAAACTCAAAATGATCATAAAGTATGTGTTTATGTGCATCCACATGAAAACAAACAGTTCAGACACAAGAAACAAAGAGAGGCACTTAATATAATAAAATTTAATATAAAGAAAGTGTCAAGAAAAGTGTTTAACACATTCAGAAATAACATTTTGGAAATCGGAAATAGGAGCAATTACAGTGCGGCGTCTTCATTCGAGGAGCGTCACGTTTGAGGATCTTCCACTCTGCGGAAAACTGCTGAGAAATTCTTGCCTCCGTTTCTCTGAACCTTCTTTCCCTCCTCCGTACATGTTCCCAGATGACTAATGATGATGTCATCAGCCTGCGACGCAATCAGCCCAAACGTCACATTAACCAACCTGACCCACATTCCCTCCAACAATCACAGCCATGATCTGGTGCTTTCATACACTTACTGTGTTCAGCAATTCAGGCCTAAATTCAAATAAATGGGTCTTAAGTGTTTTGGTTAAAGATGTAAACGTACCAGTTCTCCGTCAGACACTCTGCAGAAGAGCGGATGATCGCCGAAGTGCCTGACGATCCAGTGGTGAACCTCCTCAACATCAGTGTTTGTGTACACTAAACCCTGCAGAGGAACATGAAGACGAACAGAGCCACACTGAATGACTGGCCAGCACACGTTCATTCACTGAAATGAGAAGTGAAGTCACACCACACACACTACTGATCTGACTCTTGCCCAGCACACTGCACGTGAAAATCAATGTGGCGGTCTTGCCTTAAAGACTTTGAACCGTAACAGATTTCCCTGACAGAGGGGTCAAAACAGCAAACATGGGATTTTATCGGCCGTGTCACTGGCGTTTAATCTTTAGACGGCGCAGACAGAATAATCAGAAGATAAGCTTCTGGGAAGTGACAAGTATTCAGTATTCGTTCTTACCAGGGGCTGGATTTACGAAACATTCTTAAGAAAAATAAGGCTTCTTAACTGCCATTTTCTCATTTTTTAACTTAAGAAAAAAGTTAAGAATATTTTGCATTCCCAAAAATTCTTCTTAAGAGTGTTCCTATCTTTTTTCTTAAGATTGTTCTTAATTATTCTTATGACAAAAATTCTTGAAAAGAATCTTCTTAAAAATCATTGTAAATAACTTCTTAAAGTTAGGATAGCCCCAGACTTGATGTTATGTCATTTCAATGACATTTTTTCTCGCAATAATGAGAGGTCGTTAAAGCATCATCTTTTTGGTTAAAATTACATCTTTTCTTGTAATAACGAGATGCTATGATGTTAAAATGACACCTTTTCTCGTAATAATGAAATGTTAAAATTGTTAAAATGTTGTTAAAATTGTTTTCTCATTAAAACAACATCTTTTCTCATAATAATGAGATGTTATGATAATCCCAAATAGTAAGAATGATATAATGAATTTATTGGGTTATTTCAAATGAATTGTTATATTTAAGCATTACAACAACACCAGCTGCATATAATACATAGTAGGACTATTAATAGGGATATTCAGGAGTTTTGTGAAGTGCCAGCGATGACTGATAATGTAAACAATGACGCGTCATGATTATGTGTGATGCGTAGGGGTGTAAATCGGATGGTTCGTCACGATACGATACGATATCGATTCTCATACCCAGTGATACGATATTTGCCGATACCTCAAAAAAATTCTATGATACGATTACGATATGATTCGATTTGATACAGGAGTATATCGATCAATATATCAATATTATGATATTATATACCTATTTTAAACAACCATCCACATTTTCATTAACTCACAAATGCAACCAAAATATAGAACATGAACATTTATCTGACATTTTCACATCCTGTACCTCAACTGGGACATTCACAACAAAAAAATAGGCCTGCACTTTTTTTTTTTAAATTATAAAGAAAATAAACAATTGGAAAAACAATTCTGGCTGCTAATATAGGCTCAGTGCTAAAAACTTTTCTACAGATAACCAAATTACAAGCAATAGCAGAAAATAAATACAATAGAAAAAGACACAAGTTCAATAAATAGTGTTTATTCAGGTTTTTCAGCTCAGTCTAAAAGAAACTTTCAGGTATGCTACAGAAATATAATAATCAAATGTAAAATAACTGCATAGTCTTCACAGTATAAATTAAATATAGATGAATCATTTTTGATGTTACAAAGGTTATTTAGTCAGGAGCAGTGAGCACTTGTATTTTTCTTTGACAGCATTAGATTTATTATTAGAACGAAAGCACAGATTTAATATACTGATACACATGCCTTTTCTGTCTCAACTGTTTATGTTAAGACATGTCTAACCGACTGTGTTTACTAGGATATTCACCAAAACACGCATTTTGATGTAATTTTGTCTGTATTTATTCATCCATGCACAAAAAAGCATAAGAGAGCTCAATTTAGTACTTGCTCGGTGTAGGCGCAGCTGTCTGTGTGCTTCAGGTGAAAACGTTTCACTCAGCGCTCGACTGCTCCTCCAACAATCCCCAGCGTCTTTTACGCTCGCCTTGTGCCTTCAGGCAGTCCTTAAATCGAGTCCTGATACGTGAGTTTGAACGAGAACGCACACGTTGGCAGTAATGCATAGACGGATATTATGTGAAAATGTGGACAGTGCCAAAATAAAGGTGCCTATTTACTGTATACTACAGATATCGATATTTTACGCGTGGCATCGATGCATCGTATCGTCAGACATCGTATCGATGAATCATTACAACCCTAGTAACATGATGTTTTACTGAATTCAAAATTCAGTAACAACTCTACAAAAATAAGCCAGATAGGGAGCTCGTTTTTAATTATGCGCCTTTCCTGCGCAGGTTTGCAGTTCGGACACACAAACCGGAAGCACTCACTCAGAAGAGAACGCAAAAACACAGCACAAACATGAATGAAATAGATTGCTGCAGCTTGAGACAATTATTGTAATTCTCTCTTTGGGGGTTTACCAGCAAGTTCTATTAAGAGACTGCAATATATACAAAACTCAGCTTTGACTTATACATCTGCACGCCATCACATTACCCCAGTGCTCCAGCAACTTCACTGGCTCCCGGTTCAATCACGTATTGATTTTAAAACTCTGATTTTAACCTATAAAGCAATGCATGGGCTGGCTCCAGATTACATCTGTGACTTGGTCACTCTTTCCACTCCTTCTCGCTCTCTTCGCTCTGCTGGTTGTCTCTCCTTGTATCAGCCTCGTTGTAAATTAATAACCATGGGGGGAGGGCTTTTTCTTATAACGGGCCTAAGCTATGGAACGCATTACCTGCGTTCATTAGGAATGCTGCTTCCTTGGATTGTTTTAAGAAACTTCTTAAGACACATCTTTTTAGTAAAGCTTTTAATTTGTGATTATTTACTGTGATTTTATTTTGATATTATGTAGTTTTGGTTGATTTGTTATTTTGTTTGTACATGTTGTAGCGCTTTGAGTTTAAGAAAGGCGCACTACAAATAAAATGTATTATTATTATTATTATTATTATTATTATTATTGAGACTTATTATTAAGTTTAAGTAACTGTTCAAAAACACGGCGCATTAAAAACACGAAGCTGAGCACCAGTCAAGCTGGTTGCAACGAAAATAGTGTGCGTGCTTAATTATAATTAAGTGTGAGTTTATCAGTGTGTCCATGTATTGAGTCAGATAAAGACTCATTTTCTTCTTAAGAAAAAAAAAAAGAATTTTTCAAGAATTGCACTTAAGAAAATTCTTACAAACTTTGTGGAATTTATCTTAAGAAATTTCTAAACTTATTCCTTAAGAAGATTTACATGAATCAGCCCCAGCAGTGGAACACGTGCTAATCTCTATCTTTATTTGACATTAATTGAGCCTCCATTCACAGAACATTCATTCATTTTACCTTTGTCCTCACCGTTTCCCAGGGCTAGCAAAAGTTTGGAGTGAGATTAGGGGAGGGGCCACACAAAGGGGAGGGGTCACTCAAATATTTGCAGCACCCAAGTTTTTGCTAGCAGTTCAATTTCTCCTATTGTTCATAACTGACCTGCACAAATAGAAATTATATCATCTGGTAAATCTGATGAAAGACAAATTCATTCTAATAAAATAAAAAGATTTATGTATTTAAAAATACAAATGTATCAAAAATAAAAATACATTTTGCCCCAAACGAGCCAACTGAACAGCATTACTCAATGTACATACTGTACACATATACAGTAGGATTACAGAACTTACCCTGAGCATGTATGTCAAGCTGTGTGTGTGTGTGTGAGAGAGAGAGCGTACACATTTCAGCTTTTTTTTTTTTGTAAATGTTTGTTGCACATTTTGATGCCTTGATAACAGGGGTAGAGGACGCCCACATAAAGCACTGTCATGATAGATAATACATTTACATTTAGTCATTTAGCAGATGCTTTTATGCAATAGTGTTCCATCCAGAGGCAAACTGTTTCTAGTTTTGGTTTTGTTCAAACCCACCATGGAAAACACACTGCATCTGAATTTGAGTGGGGAAGCCACAGTGCTTTATATGGGAGTCCTCTAGCCCTGTCATCAACCAATCAAAATGTGCAACAAACACAACAGAAAAAACACATTCATAAGCTGAAATGTGTACTCTCTCTCTCTCTCTCTCACACACACACACACACACACACACACACACACGCACACACGCACGCACAGCTTGACATACATGCTCAGGACAAGTTGTGTAATCCTACTGTGTGTGTACACTATGTATATTGAGCACTGCTGTTCAGTTGGCTTGTTTGGGGCCAAATTTCTTTGTACTTTTGATACTTTTTAAAAATATATAAAACAATTTATTTTATTTGGATGAATTTTTGAAAGTTAAAGCTTCTGGTTGCAAAGCAGTTGGAGAGTTTTTTTTTTTTTGACTGCATCATTAATACTTTAGCACGAATTTGGCTATATTCCCCATCAGCTCTCACTATCTTTTCACAGGCAAGTGATTTCGTCCAGGAATCATAAAATCAAGAAAAAAAAAAAAAAAATGAAGGGGTTACCTACAGCATTCATCGCATCTTTCTCTTCCAGCTTACACTCCATGTGCGCGCGCATCCATGTTGCTTAGTAACGAACGCGCGTGCTGCAGAATCGCGTAGTTTAAACGGAAACAACAGCATCCTAATCTCTGATTGGCTGGTAGGTGGCATTTAACTCTGTATAACTCGAGACAGCTATGAACTCGTTAGAGAACTTCCCTCCGTATTCCCTCGTCTATTAATTGTACATATAGCGGGACAAGTTATCCCTTCTCAGCGTGAGAAATACAAGGTGTGGCGTGAGAGCGTGAGAACTGGTTGAAATGCGTGAGACTTGAGAGCCCTGGTTTCCATCTTCACTGTGGCCAAGTCTCCCTATACATTGCTAAAGCGCCTCTTCTGTGTTTCTCTGGCCTCTCCAGACGTTCGCTCACCCCCAGCGGGGCACAGCACTCAGACTGCTGAATGTGCAGTCATGCTGTATTAATAACCCACCTTCAAAAACACAAGCCTGGCATTGTTCTGTTCTCATCAACCTCCCTGAGCACCATCTCTCTCTCTCTATCTCTCTCTCACACACACACTCACACTCACACACACTTGTTTCACTATCATTGTGGGGACTCTCATAGGTGTAATGGTTTTTCTGCTGTACAGACCGTATTTTCTATTGCCCTACACCAACACTACACCTAAACCCCTTACAGGAAACTTTCTGCATTTTTAGATTTTCAAAAAACTTCATTCTGTGTGATTTATAAGCTTGTTTACCCGTGGAGACCTCAATTTAGGTCCCCACCGTGACACAAGTCCCCATGAGGCTGTGTGTGTTCAGGTCTAAGTCCCCACCAGGATAGAAAAACAGGTACACACTATACACACTCACACACACACACACACACACACACACACACATTCCATATGAATAAAGCAAATAAATAAGAAGGGCCTCACAAGAGCATTTCCACAGTAAAGGACTGAGAGCTATACAGCGTGATATAAAGCGCTGCTCTGACTGCAGGAGGGAGGTGCTTTCAGGTCAATGCTGCGGGTTAATTAAGGATTTAAACCGGAGCAAAACGTGCTAGCAATTAAAGCCTTGCACTCAACATCATGCATTAATTTGCTTTAAATGGCTCATTAAAGAGGAAAGTGTTCTTACCCCGACTCGGAGCGTGTAGGCATACTCCGCCAGTAACGTAGGGCTAATAATGCGCCACTTGTGTTTGGTTTTCTTAAAGTGTGGATCCGGAAAGAGAAAGAACATCTTGCTGAGCTGCAAATAACAGAGAAGAGTTATCTGTGATTTGTGGAACTGTACCAAGTGAACCAATGTTAGGGAAGACTAGACAACTGCATACTATTCTTACCATATCTTGGTAGCACTTTATTTTACAGTCCTGTTCCACATGTACATACTACATACTTGTTATAGAAATTACAATAACTAGGTAATAACTATGTACTAACCCTTAACCTACCTAAACCTAACTTAACCCATGTAGTTACATTATGTTACCCGGTACTTTCTTAGATAAGCACACTGTAGGTACAAGTGCGTGCACATACTATAAAACAGAGCACAACCCCTATCTTTCTACTGGCAGGAATAGTAAGAGTACACACACAAAAAAATACTTTGAAAATTTACTACCAATTTCTGAGTGAAAATTTCACAAATACTTACAAGATGACACATTTGACTGATTGATTTGTTGATTTATTGATTATATTTTTTATACAGTCACTAGGAGCCATTTCTCAATACTCGTGTCACTTTTTCAAAACTTCACACAGCAAGCACTACAGCAGTCTATGCGGGCTAAACTCTGGATCACTTATCATTGCTTTGGCAAAAAAAATACATTCAATAAAAACATTTTTTAAAATACATGAACTGTTTTCTCACTTAGACACAAACAACGCCAAAACTCAATGTACCAACAGGCCTTTTCAAAACTGTTCAACTGTAGTTCAAAACCGAATAAGACAGAAATCTGCAGTAATGTCGTATTTAAATATATTTCAAATCTAAAGAAAATGAAATACTATCAAACAACTGCATGCAGCTGAACACCTACACAGGTATTTAGTTTCATTAGCATCTACAAAAGGGGAGGACTTAAGGCCCCAATATACTTCAAATTAAATCGAAGAATGAACTGGTCTTTTCAAACAAAATCAGCCTAAAACAAAAGTTTCTTTGATGTTTGTTTTGAGATTTTGAAAAAGCTTGCCAAAGTAAACTTTCCGGAAAAGTTTGCTTCAGCTGGTAAACACCTTCAAACTACTACTGGTCCATAATTACATAACAGGTGGGTGTGGCTCTGGGGCTCCGCCCTCTTTGACTCGGAAACCTGACACTGATTTTCACGTAGTGTTCAGCTAGTTTAAAGCTATCTATCATATAAAGTGTTGTATACAGTGTTGCCAGACGTACGATAATTGTCGTATTTTTACCATAATTTTGACCTCTGTATGCTGTACAATCATATGTAGGAGCCATATTATTGTTTATATTGAATCTATTTAAAATAATTTTTTATTTATTATTTTTGAATTAAGTATTGCTCTATATGGTTGTCTTGTGTTTTTTGTGCGCATGAGTTCTCTATAGGAGGTGGGGACTAGGTGGCGTCATCGGCATATATTGGCGTTATGTCGGAGAGCCAGGTGGAAGCGTCCTGAGCGGATATTGTCTTTGACCGCGTTCACAGGAGAAAGAGCCGAGCCATTAAGTTTATGTTGTTTATGGACTGACCAATTTAATTTACATTTGTTTTAAGTTTTGAAAACAAAATAAAGAAGAGATGCACTTTCGTCAATTTTATGGATTCTTTGAAAAGGAGGACGCACACGTCAAACACTGTTCAGTGGCGTTTCCCATGTGGTAAACTAAAAGGAGTTTTTGCCGCTACACAATGTACAACAGTTTCAGAATTTTGTGACACCAAATGATAGTTGTTGTAATCCTAGGGCTTCTATACTCATGATCTAGCTGTGTGGATCCTACGTCTACCTTCATGACTGTGAGGAGAACATGAACGTGGTGTTACGCATGTCTTTCATCTCATCTCACGTCTTCTCGACCAATCATCATGGAGAATGACTCTCTCTCGAGCACAAGTTAATGTTCCTGCCACACTTAGGTCAGTTGTTTCAAAGCTGAGGTCGATAGTTTTGCAATAAAGTATAGAAAATGAATGCTGAAAATTATAAATAGCTGTAACATCTAGATAAATAGCTGTATTCCGAACGTTAAGACTCCTGTACGATAATTTTCTTCCAAATATGATAATTTTGAGCTTCTGGTACAATACTTGGATATTTCCAATCTGGCAACACTGGTTGCATAAATAAATGAGACGTGACTTTACTCTTACTGGAGTGCTGAATTGCAGAGCTGCTGCAAACATAAACATCACTATAATCAGATGCTTTCTTTGCTGTTTTGTTATTATGCATATTCCTCTAAATGCCACTCTCAGAAGCATGGACAGCGTCTGGATGTTCGTTAACAGTATATCTCTGCTAAAGTTTTTTTTAGCTTCTTTTTACTTCTATAACCAAAGAATGAAAAAAAGAACTATGATGTAAATATGGTTCATGTAACATTTGGTGGCAAAGCGTTAGCTGTAGCCCTTGAAATCCCTCAGTGGCCAGTCTTGAGCACTTTGGTCTGGAACAACAGTTCAGCATGGTGGCCATGATGGTTCCCACACTTCTGAGGTGGATTTATCCCATCTGGATCGCATCAACCATGCTCAAACACAGGCTCTCAACACATGCACACTAAAAGATTCATCCTTATCTAGTGGCTGCTACTTTTCTCTACAACTGTTAAGAGCGATAAAAATGTCTTTGCATTCATATAAACTAGATTTGCGGGTGTCTCCCCACACAAGTACTCATCAACGCAGGCGTCTATTTATTGTTTTTGCCATGTTCAGTAGTTTGTTGTGCTTGTTTTGTTTCTTTCCAACTGTAAAATAGCCAAGGTTAGTGTTGCCACCTTTGTGGAAAAACTGATTAGTTCAAACCACATGTGTGAGTTGCGCTTACATTGTATGCAGGGTTAGACAAATCAGGCTAAGCACATACTGTGCCTAGCGTATGTGTAAAAGCCAAAGTATACTTTGTGATGGAACAGCCACCCCTCCATAATATCAGTGCCACCCCATCCCTTAGATGGCCAGCCTTCGGGCAGGTTTCTGGCAGGAGTATTTGTGAAAGACAAGGAGCGTGGTTACAAACAGGACTGGCCCATTGTGATGAGGCGCACCTGAAGCGAATAAAGCCTCATCATCACCACTGTCAAACGCCGAGAGCGCCTC
>JAFVLL020037365.1:0-84421 GCA_021397915.2 Tor tambroides | reverse complement strand
TTTTTTTTGTAGAAGTCATGCCCAGCAGTTGATAAAATGGATGAAATGTAGATTTGTAGTCATTTGAACAAAGTTTGGGTTGTGTGTGTAATTCAATGACTTACTCACACACACACACACACACATACACACACAAAGACAAAAGAGACAAAAATCTCAAAATGACCCGCAAATCCTTATTAACAAATCATTCTGAATAAAGACACTTTTCAACACCTACTGGAATAACCTGCAGTAAGAGTCACTATACAAATTAATCAAGAAAACTAGTTAAGTTATTGATTTGTGGTCTGACACATTTTGAAACACAATGACACAAAATTGAGCTTGTGCGGCTGAAAGTCTTTGTGTTCAGATACTTAAGTATGTCACAGTCTAATCCATTTTCTCTTGTGCATTCCTGTCTTTTGTTGTTATGGATGGTCTCTCCGGGTGCTAAGCAGTGCATGTGTGTGACACTGCTGAGATCAGGAAGGATAAACACTTTTAAGTATAGAAATGAAAACGGGGAGATAAGATGCAAGCAGGTTTATTATCCCACGGGAAAGCAGAGAAGGAAAGAGAACAAGTTAATATTCTTATTAACTTGTGTGATTTGCAGCTGTTTTGTGTAGAGGTTATTTGCATTTCTATAAAATCCACAGTGGCGATCTGTTTCCATTTTTGTGTGTGCATGAGGTTTATTACTTGAGCGCACATGCATTTAACTGTGTTTACCTGCAGTTGCTCTTGTTTGCATTCTTGAGAAATCCATAATCATGATCTGATTTGCGTCTTGGCGAGAACCCTCGTGTTCTTGTCTGTGTACGACATGGCGATTATCCTGGGCCAAAGACAGAATCCTTCTGAATAACGGACAAGCTCTAATTTCCTGTTGCAGACACACCCAGCATCTGTCACGCTTCTGCAGACAAAAACTTCCACACAATTACACGATGACAAACACATTCTGACACCAGACGGACGGCCTTGCTGAGTTCTGTGTCTGACCTGAGGGTGGAAGTGTTGTGGCCTGCTGTTTGATGCTCTTTTACCCATAAATCCATAGAGGGCTGCTGGATGCTCTCTTGATCCTTTAGCTTTGCCATAGTATAATTTAATATTTTAATGCTTATTAGATACAGTCTCTGATGGCTTAATATTAAAAGAGGCACAATCTGAAGTGTTACGCTTAATTATTCATAAAAAATTATGCTGTGGATCAGGATTATTGTAGTTTTGCATTTTCAAATGTATCAGTTGGTTTTCAGTTTTACTTTTCAGTTAGTATGGATTTATTAGGTTTATAATACAAAATAATACAACAATAGAATAGGAGTTTACTGTAGTGTTTTTTTTTTTTTTTCATTTTAATTTTCAGTTTTACTTTTAACTTTTAGTATTTAGTTTTAGAAAGTGGGATATGGGTTTTTTATTATTATTGTAGAGTTTTATTAGTTTCATTTATTTTATGGACATTTATATTTCTGTTTCACTTGTTAATTTTCATTATAGTTAACTAAGCTGAGGGATAAAGATAATATTGTTACATTACACATGAATCTCAGTATTGTTAATCTAAAAAAATTTAAACCATTCCACTGAAAGCCTTTTCTTTTTCTGACTGCAAAGGAGGCGCAGAAGAGCCTTGTATTGTATAACATTTAAATGTATTTAACATTTAAATGTGTTAAACAGGAATCACGACTGCGGGAAGCTCAGTGCATCTGTAGCTTGTTGATTCTAGATTCTCAAGCAGAAGCTGACAGAAGATGCATGCTGATTTTCATGACAAAGAAAGAGTTTCGTTTACCGAACGAAAGCTATAAGAGCTCGGGGGCTTTTTTTAAGTGACACATATACAAATTTGTAAAATTTTGATTTTAAATTGCTTTGTATACATGGAAATATAGAGCTGCCATGTTATTTTGTAAGGAGTCCCACAAGGAAATCATCGTATTTAGGGGTCCCAAAGTTTGAATCAAATTCAGACTATTTTGCCATGAGTGGATCACTCATTGACTGTTGATTGTTTATTATCTTATTTAGATTAGGTTTTTTTTAAATTTCAGTTTACAAGTTTACCTTTTGTTTTAGTATGCAAAAACAACCATAATGTGAATAATTGCACAAATCATTGCTTAAACTTCACTGCTTCAACTTCTGACTTGTGAGTTTCTTAGGATGTCACAGTATCACCAGGCGTCCTCTCATGACACGACACAAAGGGCCTTTACTTAGGCTCCACTGCAACAGCTGATTTCTTTAGATCTGCTTGAATGGAACTGTTGCTTTGGGCACTATGTCTTTATATTCTCTCTTTCAATCTGTCTCTCACACACCCTCTGTCTCCCATTTCTAAGCCTTTAAGTAATAACAAAAAAATCTGTAATGATAACACATCCAAATTATCCATGAGGGTCCCAAATCCCAGCCTGTCCTTGTTTGTCAACCAGGAGGATCTTAAGAGATTTTCACATAAAAAGATGGCTTCTCTGCAGGAAGAATAAAACATAGCCCAGTTTAGTCAGCAAAGCATTTCCGTCAAAAAACAATGCTTGGTTTTGGGAGTTCGTTGCAACCTTTATACATTTTTCTCACTGTCATCTAATTTTGATAAGTCTTAGATCTGGAGTAGAAAGCATTTTGCCACATTACGGGACTCACAGTGGAGCGTTATGTCTTGAGGCAGCATCGTTTCCTCTAGTTTCATCATGCCTTCCCTTATGAGCATTGCCGTGGATCTCTACGGTCCACTAAATCCCCTCGTTTTATGGCTAAACATGGCAGAGCTGACAGCCAAGCACTTCTACTTTCATTACAATTCAAAAAGGAAAAAAAAATCACTTCCAATTAATCCTACTGGTCAATTAACTGGTAAAGCATATTTCAGAGACCCAGGAGGGACGTTCGGGAATGCTGCGAGATAACCAGCGTTTTGATTGCCAAGTAATGCAGTGCATTAACAGCACATGATCCTATTTCTCATTGAGCGGTGATGTTTCCAATTACTCTCTCTATTAGTGTTGTTTTAATTGTTAATTATAAACTCTATTCTGCTCATATTGAATATGAGTATGTGTAAGTTAGCTGAAGCCCTGTCGTTTTATAAAACGATGGCCTTTGGTTTGAGATGTGACAGCGCACATGGTTACAAATGACTTTGGGGAACTAAGTGCAGGGCTTCATCAGACAAGCATGTTGGATCATCGATCGGCACATTCTGAAAGGATCCTTTCTAAGGCTTATCAGAGGCAATCTGCCAGACTGTTATATCACTTTTTGAGAAGAAAGCTCTTAAGACCTTGCTAAAGCTTTGGGACGGAGCATAATTATTCATGAAGGAGCTCATGCAGCCGATTGAGCCGAGGTCCCAAAACGCCCAGGCTAATTTCTACTCCATCCGACTGCCTGAACGTAGTGAGGGAGAGTTGCGCATAGCATGGGAACCACTAGGGGTGCCGGAATGATTCTATACGTTGGCAGAGCAACCCAACCGCTGTCAGACATGACAACCACACTGCTGCTGGAGACTCGCAGGGGAAGCAACTGGAGAAGAGGGGGTTGTTAAATCAAATGAAGCACTTTCCCCCTTTGTCCTCCCCCATTTGTCCTCAATCTGAAGTGCCAAAGTGAAATTTTATGTCCAGCTAAGTTTGCTAGTAGACTCTGTTTAAAGATGGGAAGTCGAAGAAGGAGGAAAGTCTTTGATGCATCTTTAATTAGCATCGTGACTTCAGCGCAATGCTAAAACATCTCAAAAGAAAGAATCGAATGAGCTAAACACCTTGAGTCTTTGATCAGCAGTCTTGTGAAAGAGACAGAGTAAAGCATATTTGCTTTTAATATGCACAGCCCCGTGAGAAATGAGAACGTTTGAGTCTCCAGAATCTTCAGAATGAAGTTAGAGTAGTTGAGTTGTACTTGTGTTGCTTTGTGAGTGCACCTCTGCTTATGAAACTTTTCATTTCTTTTGCCTGGAACTTTTATTATACATTTTTCTGCAAATGCCTGATGTAAAGAGATGCTTAACTTTCAGAAAATGTACACTGTCAACCTCAGGAGGTCAAACTAAATATTAAATGAGTTGTTTCATTTTCAATTAAATTTAGATGAGGTTTGGAAATTCTGCTGACATTTTGAGGCATGTCTGAACAGATGAATAATAAAGAAGAATAAAACCATGATTTGTAAATATATATTTAAAAAAAGCACTGATAAACATGATTGTAATAATAATAATAACAATAATAATAATAATAATATATAGAGTGCCTTGCAGAAGTATTCAAACCCCTTCATTTTTTTACATTTGGTTATGTTGCAGCCTTACGTTAAATCAGTTTTTAAATTACTTTTTCACAACAATCTACACCCACTTGTTAACCAGAAATGACAAAGCAATAATATAGTTTTTAACATCTTTGCAATTTATTATACATAAAAAAAGAGCAATGATTCCATTGCATGTTTATTCAAACCCTATCTTGGGACAGTTGAAATTTAGCTCAGGAGCATTCATATTGCTTGTAGATGTTACTACATTTGGAGTGAAGTTAACCTGTGGCCAATTCAATTGAATTGGTATGATTTGGAAAGGCACACACATCTTAATAAAAGGCTTAACAGCTGAAAATGCATATCAGAGCAAAAACCAAGCCCTGAGGTAAAAAAAACTGCCTGTAGACCTCTGAGACAGGATTGTATCGAGGCAGAGACATAGGGAAGAGTTCAGAAAAAAATTCTGCTGCATTGAAGGTTCACAGAAGCATGTAGCCTTTATTATCCACAATGGAAGACATTTGAAACAACCAGGACTCTTCCTAGAGCTGGCCTCCTGGCCAAACTGAGCAATTGATGGAGAATGGCTTTGGTTAGAGTGGTGACAAAGAAGCTGATAGTCACTCTATTTGAGATCCATGATCATATGTGGAGATAGGAGAAACCATACAGAAGGACAAACATCACTGCAACACTCCACCAATCTGGGCTTTATGCTGGTGTGGCCAGACTCAGTCCTCTCCTCAGTGAAGACACAAGAAAACACACTTGGAATTTGGATAAAAGCACCTAAAGGACCCTCAGACTCTGAGAAACAAGATTCTCTGGTCTGATGAACCTCAATTCTAAGCATCATGTTTGAAGGAAACCAGCTCTGCTCATCACCTGCAGAGTACCATCCCAAAAGTAAAGTGTGCTGGTAGCAGCCTCATGCTGTGGGGCTGTTTTTCAGCGGCAGGGACTGAGGGACTGAGGGACTTTCTTCAGAGTTGAAGAAAAGCTCAATGCACGAAAATATTGAGCTTTAATGAAAACCCAGTCCAGAGCATTCAGAACCTCAGACTGGGCAGAAGGCTCACCTTCCAACAGGACAATGACCCTAGCACACAGCAAGCGTGGCTTATAGACAACTCTGTGAATGTCCTTGAGTGGCCCAGCCAGAGCCTAGCCTTGAACCCAATCAAATATTTCTGGAGAAACCTGAAAATCTGCCCCCATCAAACCCGACAGAGCTTGAGAGGTGAACAGGTGAGGTGAAGAATGGCAGATAATTGCCAAATGTTGATGAGCAAAGCTTGTCGCATCAAACTAAAAAGACTTGAGGCTATAAAGGTGCTTCAGCTAAGTACTGAGTTAAGGTTTTGAATACTTATGCAATATACTCATTTCAGATTTTTTTTGTTTTTTATAAATTTACAAAGTTGTGACATTTCTGTTTTTGCTTTGCCATTACGGTGTATGGAGTGTAGATTGATGTGGGAAAAAAAAAAGTAATTTAATGCATTTTAACATAAAGCTACAACATAACAAAACGTGAAAAAAATGCAAGGCATTAGTCCTTACTTCTGCAAGGCACCGTATATATATGTGACCCTGGAGCACAAAACCAGTCTTAAGTCGCTGGGGTATATTTGTTGCAATAGCCAAAAATACATTGTATGGGTCAAAATTATTGATTTTTTTTTAAGCCAAAAATCATTAGGACATTAAGTAAAGATCGTGTTCCATGAAGATATTTTGTAAATTTCCTACTGTGAATATATCAAAACTTAAATTTTGATTAGTAATATGCATTGCTAAGAACTTCATTTGGACAACTTTAAAGGCGATTTTTCTCAGTATTTGGATTTTTTTTGCACCCTCAGATTCCAGATTTTCAAATAGTTGTATCTCGGCCAAATATTGTCCTATCCTGTCAAATCATACATCAATGGAAAGCTAATTTATTCATAAATCTATAAATCTCAGTTTCAAAAAAATTGACCCTTATGACTGGTTTTGTGGTCCAGGGTCATATATAAATAAAATAAAAATAAATAAATTACATTTAGCTGACGCTTTTATCCAAAGCGACTTACAATTGCTATATATGTCAGAGGTCGCACGCCTCTGGAGCAACTAGGGGTTAAGTGTCTTGCTCAGGAACACATTGGTGTCACACAGTGGATTCGAACCCAGGTCTCTCACACCAAAGGCATGTGTCTTATCCACTGCGCCATCCCACCCCATATATATGAAGAGTTCCAATGCAAAAGCCTCTAAAAGCCATCTTGGTCAAAAATCAGACAAGTGAATGCTCTCCACACATAGTATATGTTCATCAAGTACTTTCACTTAAAATGTGCTAAATCCCAGCCTCAACCCATTCAGAAGTAGCAGTACTTACGTAGAAACATATACATAGTAGCCAGAAAGAAATGCTAATTTTAAAGAAAGTCTTCATACCCTTAACTCAGTACTTAGCTGAAGAACGTTTACAGCCTCAAGTCTTTTTGCGCATGATATGACAAGCTTTGCACATCAGAATACACATTTTCAGGTTTCTCCAGAAATATTTGATTGGGTTCAATCCCAGGCTCTGGCTGGGCCACTCAAGGACATTCACAGAGATGTCTATAAGCCACTCTTGTTGTGTGCTTAGGGTCATTATCCTGTTAGAAGGTGAACCTTCCGCCCAGTCTGAGGTACTGAATGCTCTGGACTGGGTTTTCATAAAGGCTATCTCAATATTTTGGTGCACTGAGCTTGTCTTCTACTCTGATGTGTCCCTCAGTCCCTGCTGCTGAGAAACAGCCCCACAGCATGAGGCTGCTACCAGCACACTTTACTTTTTGGATGGTACTCTACAGGTGATGAGCAGAGCTGGTTTCCATCAAACATGATGTTTGGAATTGAAGTTCATCAGACCAGAGAATCTTGTTTTTCACAGTCTGAGGGTCCTTTAGGTGCTTTTTTTTTTCTTTTTGCAAATTCCAAGTGTGTTTTCATGTGTCTTCACTGAAGAGAATATTGAGTCTGGCCACACCGGCATGAAGCCCAGATTGGTGGAGTGTTGCAGTGATGTTTGTCCTTCTGTTTCTCCCATCTGCATATATGATTATGGAGCTCAACTAGAGTGGCCATCAGCTTCTTGGTCACCACTCTAACCAAAGCCCTTCTCCATCAATTGAGTCCTGGTTGTTTCAAACTTCTTCCATTAAAGGTAATGTAGACTACATGCTTCTGTGAACCTTCAATGCAGCAGTTTTTTCTGAACACTTCCCCAGATGTGTGGCTTGACGCAATCAATTTTCTGAGCTCTACAGGCAGTTTTTTTGACCTCAGGGTTTGGTTTTTGCTCTAATATGCATTTTCAGCTGTTAGACCTTTTATTAAGACGTGTGCCTTCAGATCATACCCATTCAATTGAATTTGCCACAGGTTAACTTCACTCAAAGTGCAGTAACATCTACATGCAATATGAGAGCTCCTGAGCTAAATTTCAACTGTCCCAGATAAGGGTTTGATTACTTATGCAATGGAAACATTTAAGTTTTTTATTTTTAATACATTTGCAAAGATGTTAAAATCCTGTTTTTCGCTTTGCCATTATGTTGTACAGAGTGTAGATTGAAAAAAAAAGTAATTTAAAGCAGTTTAACATATGGCAGCAACATAACAAAATGTGAAAAAAATGAAGGGGTATGAAGACTTTTTATAGGCACAGTATACACACATATACACACACACAATTTTAAAATGTTTTTTTAAAGAAATCTTATCTCAAAAAGGCTGAATTTATTTTGACAAACACTGTACAAAAGTTTGAATTTGGTAAGATTTTTTAAATATTCTTTAAAAAAAAAAAAGAAGAAAAAAAGAAGTCGTCTTATGCTCAGCAAGAGCAATAAGCATTTATTTAATCAAAATACTGCAAAAATAGTAATATTGCAATTAATAATGATTTTCTAAATGTATATATTTTAAAATATATGATGGAATTTACTCCAGTCTTTAGTGTCGCATTATTCTTCAGAAATAAGTCTAATATACTGATTTGGTGCTATAGAAAAAAAAAGTATTATCAGTGTTGAATCATTGTTACACTGCTTAATATTTCTGTGGAAATTGTGATACATTTTATTCAGGATTCATTATTGAATGGAAAGTTCAAAATAAATAGAAAGATATTTGAAACAAAAATGTTTTGTAACATTTTTAATGTCTTTACTGTCTCTTTTAATCAATTTAATGCATCTTTACAGAATAAATATATTAATATATTTTTAAACGGTAGTGTATTGATGTATATATAAAACAGGCTTCTCAGCCCATTGCACAATGCTAGACTGTAGCTGGTTTGTAAAGTGCAGCTCTCATTAGACAAAAGACAAATCGGAGCAGGCACTGCACAAACAGCTTTAAAACCTTGTTGCAAACAATTCACGGTTGAACAAACAGAAAATGCATACTTTACAAAATAAAAAACAATAAACCAGACAAGACAAGAAGCAGCCAGACAAAAAATAAAAAATAAAAGCAGAAATCAGGGGAGACAGACAAAAACAAAACAAAACAAAAAAAACCCGGACCACGACAGCAGGGACATAGATGGTATCTGAGCTTCTCCTCCCACATATGACACACATAAATGATGCTTCCGGCACAATCGGAGCTCGTCCAAGTTCCATTCTGCACCAATGCTGGGAAATAGCAAGGCAATGAATATGAAAGACTCTGGCAATATCCATGCATTTCAACGAGTAAAGCAGAGGACGTGAGATAGCATCTCTGTTTAGTGAAACAGGTTTAGCCCAGTGCACTGCATGTATTTGCTTATTATCTTTTGATATCTGAATCAGTGTCGAATCTGATCAAGCTGCTGATGTTGGTCGACACTAAAGCCTCAGATGTAAATGGGACATCTGTAACAATATGTAGCATGTTTGAGAATCATTACAAGAACCAGAGCAGGGGAAACATTTGGAAGTAAAGTAGTTCCATTTCCCGCCTTGTCAGTTTCAATGATCTATTCAAAGCCAAGTCAATGTGAGTGAAAGTTCCTTGTGTAATAGTTGGTCTTTATACCACACACACTGAATTTCCAAGTCAGCTGTCTTACACCCTGTTATTCACATTGAAACGTTTGCAAGTGCTTAAAGGCACACTACGAAGGATTTTTTTGTATTACTTTTCAATAGAAAGAAATTACTGACCCAGTACATGACAAAATTAGTTCGCCTTTGCCTTACCTCCAGTCACTAAAGCAAGCCTACAGCAATGATTTATATTCAGAGCTGTCAGTTTGATTTGGCTGGAAATTTTGGGCTTCTCGCAGAAGAACGTAAAAATGTATGTTTCATCCACTGATGGTGACTGAGAACCCAGAATTGTATAAAATATGACTGTTGATGCTGTTGCATGAATAATAGATACTAAAAGACTAAATGTCATTTTATTTTCAGATATATTAATACAATAACCCCCGGTTTCACAGACAAGGCTTAAGCCTAGTCCCAGACTAAAATGTAAATCTGAGCTGTTTCAACTGAAAGAAACTTTCATTGACTGATCTTTAAATATATCAGTGCTTTTGTTTTTGTTGAGCTTTTGATGCACACAAGTAATGTTTTTAATAAGGCATGTTTTATAAAAATTATTCAAATATCCTAATTGAACAATGGCCTAATCCTGGCTTAGTCTAAACCCTGTCTGTGAAACCGGGCCTAAGAGTATCATCTGATCTGAAGATCATTCTGCATAAATATGTAAACATGATCATGCATGTCTGGACTCAAAAACGATAATCAATAATTGCACAATGCAGCATTATGGCTTAGTGCTTAGTGAAACTGTCATCTTTATCCCCTCTTCTAGCTGTTTGAGGATTCAAGTGTTGGGATTGGCAGCTACTTCACAAGCTCTAATTGAACAAATAGTTTTTTTCAGGGCTTTTAGTACCAAAATTTAACAGCATAATTGTGCTTCCTTTTTTTGTAATAGCAGCCCATCAACTCTAGCCAAAATTTGGAATTCAGTCTTTTTCTTTCTCTCATTTTGTTGATTTATAATGCTGAATGCTTTGGTTTTCTCGCTTTAGATCTCTTTTGTGTCCTTTAAAGATCACTGAAACAAACGTACACAGCACACTGTTAACATCATTATGACATGAAACAGAATGCCACGCTTGGGAGATATCAAGTCACGGCGATTTAGCCGGCCTTAGGTTGTTTTCTGATCTGGCTTGCTGGAAGATAAGTCTGGATTCTGCGACACTGCACAAGCATAACAGCACCGTGACAACTTGTATGTGTGTAATGTATGTGTGAACCTGTTTGCGGTCTGTGTTCTCCATATGTATATGTTTGCTTGTGTCTAAACATGCCATTTTCGTGCCAAGCGACATCAACACACACAACTTCAGAAGTAATCAAATAAATCATCGTTGTTGTTTAAAGAACTGTTCTGGGTTTAGAGCAAGTTAATCTTAATACACAGCATTTGTGACATTGTTGATTAACTAAAACATTTTTTCAACTCATTTCTGAAACATTCTCTAAACTGTGAGAGCAATTGTCACAACTCTTTTGCATGTCTGGAAAGTGTAGCAGTTTACCCAAAATATTGAATTCATGCTTAAAACCTAGTTATTGTGTCAGTATATTGGCCAATGCCACCAAAATAAAAAGTGTTCTGTTGCATTTTTCTTTTACCATGGCAGTCAACTCTGGAAATGTTTATGTACAAATTTCATTTTTGTTGCTTTTTGTTGACACACTGACTGTTCGTTTTATCTAGCTGAATGATTATGCATATCACTGCATTTTTTTAGATACAGCTTTAAACAGTAGGTAAAAGTTTACTTGGAAAACAGAATTTGATAACTGAATGGATCATTTTGCATGCGATGGCTAGCATAATGAAAGAATATTTAGAAGTCGTGAAGAGTATGAGACTTTTACAGAGAATCAAGCAAACAGTTTTAATCAGCAAGTCATATGCATTTAGTTATTGAGCAAATTGTAGACATTTGTACTTACTCTTCTGCACATATGCCAAAACAAATCAGCAATTTAATTCCATTTGCAATAGAAATTAAAATCTGGTATGAAGATTTTTTTTTTTTAAGTTTTGAACTGAGTGTTTTAAGAAAAAAAAAAAAAAAGATGTAATTCAAGAATCGAGCCAAAGCACTTAAGAAAAAAAAAATTAAGGTTACGTTGAGGCACTTGTAGTGGAAGTGAATGGGCCGTTTAAAGCATATAATAGCCAAAGTTTGAAGGATGTAAGCGGAAATATTTTTAATATAATTTTATAAAAGCACTAATTTAGCATTATTTTATTCTGTTAAAACTTGTGTATCATTTAAGCTGTAACATTTTTATTATAATTTTTACACTGTTTAAATGTTTTACATATAGGTTAGTAAATTAATTTTTGACAGTAAAATCATGTTAACACTTGCATTGCGTTTTTCCCCTCTCTCTCTTTTTTTTTTATTAAGAAAAGGGCAGGTCAAAATAGAATTTTGTAGAAATCAACATTATGCCACTATCAATTAAATTTAACATGGGACACAGAATACTGTATATATCTAGTAATTTCTAGCTGCTTTTAACGGGAAGTGCACTAAACAAACAGATGCCTGTCACATACAATGCTTTACTTCCACTCAATTTAACAAAGGCTTTTTTTCCTTGCGAGACGTGACTGTTGACTTTGATTCCACTGGCTTAGTAGACATCCATGTGTAATGAAAGCATTAATTTCATGCTAAATTATGACTGCTCATATGCACTACTCATTAGGTGCCTTCAGCAGAACGTTGCTGCGATGAGTTGGCAGTATATAGGTTACATTGCATAAGTTGGCCTAGCAGAACAAAACGCAGCCAACAAAGACTTGTTGTCATATGATCAAGAGCTTTAAAGAAACCGAACTGTGCAAAAAATCCTGTGAAAACTGTGACACCAACCAGCAATTGCTCATAGAAAATGCTGACAGCTGAAACAGCCCTGTTGGGTCTAAAATGAGATACTGGTCTCAAGCTCAAAAAGGAGTGGAATGGAAATTAGCTTCTGTCTTTGATAGCAGCAACACTGGATGTTTTAAATTTAGCTGTGTGTATTATAATATTTTTCATTTCATGCTTTTTCTTAAATCCCTTGACTTTAGGATAATCTTAAACACAATGCGCTGCTGAATACAAATATAACATCTAAGCAACCATTGTTCCTTGTCTTATTTCCTTTTCATCAACCAAATGACCCCTCCTGTTAGAATCATTTAAGTGTTTACAACAGTATTCATTACGTTATCTTAAGTCTGCCACTACACAATTGGCTAATTGCAGGAGAACACAATAAAACATGCTCTCTTTAAGATGGCATGCAAATACCATCAATACAACTGCTAGCTGTTATAATAATTAGATGAGAGACATTAATCATTGATGTGTGCCTTTTCTGTAATCTTATGATTAAAGAGAAATGTACCAACAAAGAAACAGAACCAGAATAAAACAGCGATCCTGTTTGTTTTTTGTGAGATGATGGTCTGATAATGAGGCAGAGGTTCTTTTTTCGCGCTAATATATGCATGGAATTAGCCGGCAAAGGCTTAATAACCAAACAAAAAGGCCTGCTTCAAAATCCAGTCTATCATGAGGAGCGTTCATGGGGAACTGAAGAATCAAAAGGTTTGACTGCTTTTGAATTGAGGTAAGCTAGCACTTGAGTTAGCATGTATATTGATTGCAGCAAACATATGATGTTGTTCTGTTCCAAAAGAGCTCGTCAGTAGACTTTCAACTTTTGGGGGATATATCTTCACAATAAATACTCACTGCTTTGATATCTTAGTTTAACTTATTTCTGTCAGTTTTTAATTAATGGCTTTTATTTTGAAAGCTAAAAGTTGCTGTATTGTCAGTTGTTTCCTGTTTCTACCCAGATTGTGCTCTCTCTTGTTGTGTTCTTACCGATTAGTAAGTCAAAATGGTTTAATCTACTATTTTCATGTTTGTTTGTTTTTTGTGCCAACTGTGTGGAATTCTCCAGAATGGATTCAAATACGGTAATATGCATTGAATGGAGCAATTGAACTGAGTAATAGAGTACTTTAGCTAAATATTTTATTCAGTGGACAAGGATATGCAGAACTTTATAAATGATGGAATTCATATTTGTTAGAAATCTGCTGTGGTTTCTATTTTTTGAAAACTACTTAAGTCTATAGTTTTTTTTTTGTTTGGCATTGTTGTTGTAATACAGTATGGGTAGTTTTAAGACTTTGGTTTCATGGTCTGTTGTTGTTCACCTTGTGTTTGTTTAAAGAAAATGACGTTCAAATCCTCATTTGGTTCAGCTGAAGCTAGAATTTGTAGTAGAGGTGGTATAGAGATGTCAGCTTACACAAAACATTGGTCTGCAAAGTCATATTTCATAATGATGATCAGTTGTCGCATATGATGAATGCAATTTAAGGAATTTTTAATGTTTGATTGCCAGCAACACATTTTGAAGTGCCCTGCTGTGCACTGAGAAATAAAGGAGGCAAGGAACCTGTTGCACACCTATGAACATTACAAAAGCCAATGAAAAGTGTCCTCACTTTCCATGGCAAATTGCCTGAAATGGCAGAAAATTGGGTTCTTTTTTATCATGAGGCAGATAAGGTTCAGTTCCACCTCATCTTTCCCACCGTTCTTTATTCCTATAAGTGTTTACATCATTTTCTCTGCCTCACTCTTTATACTTTCCCTCTTTCTTTCTCTCTTTCCCTCTTACTTTCTGCCTTGCTCCCTTTTCTTTCTTCATTGAACGAGGCTAATGGGCACAACCCTGGTTTCCGTAGTAACCAGCAGATAGGAGCATGTAAGTGTTTGTGGCTTACTGTATGTAGCAAGGATTCTCCTCATGACACAAACAATCTGTCACACACTCATTTGCGTCTGATGCGTGATTGGATAGTAAAAGATAAGAGCAAGTGATAAAGTTAAATAAAGCAGCTGCTTTGAAGTGTTTTTGCACGTCTATTTTATCTGGGCTTCAAATCCATATTTTTTGAGTGTTTGACATGCACGCTTGCAAATCTGCAGTCTAATCCTTCAATTAGTCCACATTCATTAAAGTGATCTGGTGCAATGTGTTAATGTTGTTAAGAATTAAGATTGGATATAGTCAGAACAGTGATGAATGCATTCAGTTTTTTTTTTCTCTATGCAGAAACTGAATGGTTGTTAAATGCTTGGTGCTTTTTGTAGGAATTGAGAAATTTGTTGTTTATTTTTAAAATCTGAGTGTGAAAATGATAAATTGTGTGTGTGTGTGTGTGTGTATTCAATGCTATATTCATGTACCCCTGTAATGTATTTGAATTATCTTCATGGGTCCTTTTTCACGTCAGTTATTGATTTTAAAATTCTTCATGTTTTGTTCTTGTTAATAGCATTGAGTCACAAGGGGAAATGGACCATTCTGTGTCATGGCTGGCGGTTCTCAGAAAAGGCACAGATGGAAGAGACCCTCTGGATTTTAAGAGTCTCTCCAAGCCTAGTTCAGTCACATGCACACTCACACAAACACATGAGCCAAGATTGAGACCCTTTGGCCTGTGTGCACACCCACGCTGCTGATGTTAAAAAAATGCTAATGCAAAGTGGGTTGAATAACAGCATCAGGAAAAAAAAAAATGGCTATTTGGCTTAAAGTAGGTGGACACCCACTTCTAATTAGTAAGTTTGGCTCTTTCAGCTACACCGTTTACAATAAAATATATAAAATATCTTTCATAACATTTGTAATGGAATGGGGCCCTTATCTATTCTGTCAGTACTATATTTGTTATTGAAGTTATTAGATTTTTTAAATATTTTTTAACCATTATTGGATTTGGAAATTTGTAAATTTTATCAAATCCCAGTATAAATATTCATTTGTCATACTGTACATTTGTAACGTTGTGATTCATAAATTTGCTTTAACAATAATTTTAAATTAGGTTTTAGTGTTTTATTTTTAGTTCAGAAATGCAACACAATGAAATTAGCACAGCACAATGGAAACAAGCCGCAACACAATGAAATTAGCACAACACAGCGAAATTAGCACGACACAACGGAAACAAGCCGCAACACAACAGAAACAAGCTGTAACACAGCAAAATTAGCAGAGCACAATGAAATTAGTCCTACGAGTTGTGTTGTGGGAATTTCATTGTGTTGTAGAGATTTCGTGGTGTTGTGCACTACTGGGCCACTGTATGAAGGGTATATTAAAGCAAGAAACCAAGGCACAACACAACGAAATTAGTACAACACAATGGAAAGCTGCAAAACAACAAAATTTGCATAACACAACAGAAACAAGGCACAACACAACAAAATTACTGTATCATAACACAACGGAAGCAAGTGGCAACACAACGAAATTGGCACAACACAATGGAAACAAGCCGCAACACAATGAAATTAGTGCAACACAGCGAAATTAGCACAACACAACAAAATTAGTCCTACGAGTTGTGTAGTGGCAATTTTGTTGTCTTGTGGAGATTTTGTGGTGTTGTGCACTACTGGGCCACCATGTGAAGAGCATATTAAAGCAAGAAACCAAGGTCAAAGTTGTGTGTGTGGTATTAGGTCAGTTCAGAAACTATTTTTAGGTTAGCTACAGAATCTATTCAAAGCTCAAAAGGTATGTGCTGAAAAGCATGAATTTCTACTCTCATGAAGAAAAGCTCTATGGAAATGAAGCTCTTTGTGTCGCACCATCTCATTGTGTCAAATCCCTCTCATTCAAAGACTAGCTCAGTCCTTAACATCACCCATATCAGCGGTGCCCTGCTGTGACAGAGCTACAGTGACAGCCTGAGCCTACAGTAAGGATGATCTACCATAGTTTAGTCACTGTAATGAAGCAGCAACAATAGCCTCATGACATGCTGACATGTCAGGAAGACTTCAGGCGCTGAATATGTGCTAAGTGTGCTACAGATAGCCACAGGCAATATGTTTGCTATAATGGCTGCGTAGGCATCAGTAGATCAAGTGTTGATGAATGTGTCATGATGTAGACTGTAAATAAAAACCAGGATTTCGCACGATGTCTGTTAACGTTACTCAGAGAGTCCACGCTCTCGGGTAGGTCGCCATATAACCTGGTCATGCTTTTACTGCAGGGCACCCATAACCTCGTAGTGACACTGGAACCTAATAGTTTATTCAACCCTCAGGTCTACTATCATGATGCTCGTGGTCTTTTTCTCAGCGGGGTTCCGCTATTTGCCCGCCTTCCCCTGACGCACCAGTAATTGAGCAGGATCAAAAGAGTAAATGCAGCTGCATTCACTGAAACTCTTTCTAATGGTGCCTTTGAACAGCTAGAGAAACATTCACTACATTCACTGTAGTGTTTATTTCGGCCATGACTGTAATTTGCTCATCTCTCTTCATACAAAGAAACTGCCTGGCCCTTCTGCATGGGAAGTTGCCTGAAGGTGTTGTGCTAAAGATCAACTGGGGGTTTCAGCAGCGAATTGGGGTGGAGACAGAAATATGGCCCCCTATTACTTCAACACCCTCTGATTATAAACTATAAGATGCATTACATATTGCGTTGGTTATAATTAGCCATTGATTTATATAAACGGGAAAATATTGGATTAATTTCAAGAGGATAGTTGGCTTCTATTTCACACTAATTACAGTCTTATGCAAATGCAACTTGATTTAGTTTGTGTATAATGCCTGTAACCATAGTGACAGATAATTACAGTAAATATAAAGACTTTGTCTTGTATCTGAAGTGTGAAACTGCAGGACATGTTGTAGCTTTCCAACGTTTTGCTGTTTGATTTATTGTATATGTCTATTAGGTATGCTCAGGGCAAATTAGCACAAGAGCGCAATTCCAGTGGGTTAACAGTGCCAGTGGGTGTGGAAATTTCTGTGGGTGATTTACTAACAATGCGCACATTAAACAACACAGACACAACATCTCATTTACATATCGACCAGCACAATATACCAAGCACAGCGCAAAATAGCATAGTCGCAAATAAAGAAATAAAGAAGCCATAGTACATTGAAAAGAACTGTAGACCAAAAAAGGAACGGCTGCAAGAAGTTTGAAGTTTTAATAGACCTGGTAATGTGTGACTCCTAGCTGAGGGTTCCAATTCGTCTTTTATTTCCTGAAGCAAAATAAAAATAACATGGCTTGGTAAACTATATATTGGGATAATGTGTTCTTCTGGCATTCCAAATAAATTAATATGTGTGGAAAAAAAATCCTCTCCCTTCTACTGTTCTCTGCAATGCCTCCTCCTAGCAACAATAATTAGAGCCATTTCAAGCGCAAAATAGTTTAAGACATGCTTTTTTGGGTGTTAAATAATGGTTCAAATACCAGTAATTTAATGAGCGCTTGTTTCACAATGGAAACAAGCCACAACACAATGAAATTAGCACAACACAACGGAAACAAGTAACAATATTTTAATGTGAATGTCTAGTTTTTATCACACTAGAATGTTACACTGACTTTCATAGACTGCTTACATGGACTGCCTCCCCTTTCATTCAGCATCTAAGGCTTACATAATTATAAATGTTGATGCTTTTGTCTCCACAAGTGTGAATATGATTTTTCAGCATGGAGGTCTGAAGGAATGAGTCACTTATGTAGTCACAATTACCTCCCCTCATTTGTCTTCTTTTATTCTTATGTCTCTTTTACAGATACACAATAAGAATAATTTTAGTCCTTGAGTCAACACAGCTGCTCTGAAGCACTTGACACCTTGAATTTCTCTCTTTGAGTGTCCTGTCATTGTTAGTCAACTTCATGTAACAGCAGTCATCCTTGTATAGCAGCTAAGCAGTTCCGCTCTTCCGTTTTTCTGTGTGTGGGACCTTCCGCTCCCTTAAATAGTTTTAATTAAGTCATCTCCACAGTCCTGATTGCTCCATGTGCTCTGGTTGCCGCAAGCATATGTGAAGGGTTCTTGTCCTAAAATATTGGAATTTAATGTACTATGTAGTTTTTCAAGGGCTAGCCTGAACCCTCAGAGGATATGAACCAAGGATGTCGTTCGATGTGAAAGACGGCCAGGTATAGACCACATTTCACACTAGGGCTTTTCCTTCATTGGATCTGAGGTCAGAGAGGGTTATTCAAGAGGGAGAGACAATCCAATGCAGTAAAATTCAATTGGTAAAGATACACAGTAGGCCAGAGGTGACGGCGGTAATGTGAAGTTATACAGGTGCTGTGTTCCACCTTACTTCAGGACACTGGTTTATTAAAGTAGGAGACCAGCTGTGTCCTTCACATTCACAGCTCCTCCATGAGGACCCTTGCCTGAGAGAAAAATATTTATATACTGTTGGCTTTCTTACACTTACATCTGTATACAAGCTTGTACTTTTCTGGCCGACTTGAGGAATTTGTGTTGCAGCACTTTATGTCTTAAGAGATGAATTGCTTGTGTTGTAGTATTTTGCATTTGTATGGGTTTATAAATCTAAAGGGGGGGAGGGGGGATCTGAATAAATTTCTTTATTTATTTTATTTTTTATTTTATTTTTTTGCTTCCCAGTTGAAGGGAAAGCGGTGATGGAGCCAAGTGGTTAAAGTTCTGGGCTGGTAACCAAAAGGCTGCAAATCTTAATTCCTTAAAAGACAATCGTTGAGCTTTAATCATTATGCCGTTGAGTTTGTCATGTAAGGAGATAATTCAGGCAGAAATTAAAATTCTGTCATTATTTACTGTAATAATCTGTACAACTTGACTTTTGGCTATGAATTTGACTGGCATATTCTTGATTACAGTAAGCCTTCTAAAGAGGCTTCTTCTAAGTTTCACCATTAAATCAGTTTGAAACATCTGCGCCAATAGCCTTGTGGTTAGTGCGCTGACATAGCCGAGTTTAAATCCTGTCTCGTGGTCCTTTGCTGATCTCGCTCCCCTCTCTCTCCACCCAGTGCTTTCCTGTCAACTCTATACTGTCTTGTCCAAATAAAGGCATAAACAAAATCAGTTTGAAACACTGATCATAGTTTCATGCTTTCATAGCTCAACCAAAACTGAACATTCATTATTTTTCCTCACCTTGTCATTTGAATGCTGTAATTTTTAGGTGTGTCACACCAGGTTTTGTCAAATGCCTTTGGTTCTTGCTTGTGCTGTAACCATTAAACTCTTTAAAATATAATGTTCTTTGTTGGCATCTATTCTTCCATTTCACATTTCCATTACACTAAATGATCTTTACTGTGGGGAAAAAAAATTCTCTTTAGATTATTAAAATGTCCTTAACACTAAGATATTGTTCTTTGTTATTTTTAAAAGAGGATGGTTACATGAAGAAACAAATGATTCTTTAACAAACTCCTTTTTTGAAATGTTCTTTGGGGAACCAAAAATAGTTCTTCTATGACAGCACTGATAACATTTAAGGCTCTACAAAGACTTTTTTTTTTAGCTTCGGATAACTTGAAATATAGCACACAGTTGGATCTGCTCAGTCATGATCACTGTAATCTAATGTTGTATCAAAGAGGGCTGCTTGAACATTCTTCAGCATTCTTGAACGATTGCTTCTTTTCACATTCAAGTTTAAAAAGACATGAGCGTGTAAAATATATATATATATATTTTTTTTTTTGTAAGTTGTCATGATGCTATTCAAGGAGTTAGAAAAAGCTTTGTAGAGTGTAGGATGTAAAGGTCACTGGTTTATTCATGAGTTTTAGCAGAAACCTGTCAGAGGGTATTTCTTTTTTAGTGGTTCTGTGTAGTGGTTAAGATTTAGGGCTAATAACCAAAAGGATATTGGTTTTATACCTGTAGGCAATACCACAGGCATTATAAGAAGCACTGTTCTATGACAACCTTATGTGAAGGTCACGATAAGTAAACATTCAAGATTCATGTGAAAGTCATAGAAACAACATTTCACAGGCTTCGTTCATGTGGTAATAAATAAAGATTCCATTCTTCAGCACCTTCTCCACATTTATCTTTCCCTCAATTTCCAGATATCTCGTTGTGAGTGTTTTTGAGGTGACATTATTGGAGCAATTTTAACAATCCTGAAAAGTGAGACAGAGCTATCAGTGGGAGTACAGACTGATGACTGAGGGTGTGAAAGATACTATTGGAGATGTAACTGTACAGAAGAGAGGCGAGGGAAATGATAACACAACAGAGGTGAAAGAGCGCAAGAGGATGTCTGAAATGTCTGGAGCAAAGCAATCTGTCGGCTGCAATGAAAGCCCAAATAAAGTGGGAGGTGTGTTTACTGAAAAAGCAGAGACAACAGATTATATTATATTATATTATATTGCTGAATTTACAGCAATTATTTGTATTAATTAGATAATAGATATGTAACAGTATATACCCTTGCCGTCTAGAATATATAGCATAATATAAATATAAAATAGCAACTGTCCTCATTAATATAAAATAATTATAAAAATAAATAAAACTGACAGCATTTACTCTAAAGAAATCCTGGTTTGTGGCCTTTTTGAATTTTCCAAAAAATGAGTAGCCCTGTTTATTTGCCCCATTTTTGATAATCATCCAAATCCTAGACAGAAGTGTTTTCTCTATCACAGAAGACAGAATTTACAGCTAATATTTGTATTAATTATATAATATTTATGTAACAGTATATACCCTTATTGTATATACCCTCCAGACAAGATTGTGTTCTCTATCACAGAAGACAAGTTGTGTAGGATTAGGTTAGTGATCATTACAAAGCCTACCTTTACTAATGAGCTAGTGTCAACCACTACCCTGTGACAGAGAGTGTGTGTGTGTTTGTGTGTGTGTATGAGAGAGACAGTCAGACAGACAGCGTGATGAGAGTGTGACTGCGAGCAGGCTGATTAAGGCAGGTGCAGAGGGTGTTTGGTGTGGATTTGTGTGTGTGCATGGGAGACAGCTGGAGGGCTTTGCCTGGGTTATTAGAGGACTGAGGAGCCATCAGGATCGATCAGCTCCGCCAAGACGACCCGACATGTAACCGATGCCCCTTTAATTAATCCTCATCACCCAGCACAACACACACACACAGATATGCAGTAAATTGGAAAGTCACTAAGCTCCCTTGTATCGATGCATCCTGTCTCACTGGAACATCAAACCTATCCTGGAGAATAGGAGTGTGCTATCAGTGATTAAATGTTTTTAATAAGCAGATAAAAGTGTAGGGCCATGAAATTTCGCAACCTGATCTCATGACGAAAACGTACCTGTGGGAACTTTTTCGCAAGATGTGGAAAACCTACCGCCATGTATGTTTCATGACATAATCAATGTGAAATGTCCACTGAGTGGTGCTAAAAGAGTGTTCTTTTTTTTTCTTGCCGGAACAGATGAACGTACATATGGTACGTTTTTTGCCACGTTGGTTTTGTAGGTGTCACCTCAGTTCTGGCTTGAAATGTCCGCTGAGTGGCGCTATAACACTAATGCTCTGTGAGGACATCTTAAAATAACGTACCATCTGCACTACACCTAAACTTACCCGATAGTATGAACAAAAGTGAATGTGATGTAAAAACACAATCGCAAGCATGCCGTTTTAGCTTGTTTTTCGATCTCTCATCTTTCAGCTCTTTCATCATGAGTTCATAATGTTTTTCCCGGGATTCATACCCAAGGATTCTGCATCTTAAGTCCAATTCTGTGCCAGCTGAGCTACCAAGCAAGCTTGTTGCGGCCAGAAAGCAAAACATATGGAGTTGTAATCATATATGTACGAAAACAATTGCAAGTGCTCACTGTTTTACCGCCTCTAAGTTTTCATTTCTGTTAGAAACTGCAGTGATATGTACTTATTGGTAAGTATTTTGCATCTTGCGAAAAAAGTTCCCTTGGGTATGTTTTTGTCATGAGATCTGGTAGCAGCAAATCAGGGTTATTAAAGTGTCTGGAGGTGCTGTTAGAGTTCAAGTCATGAGCAATTCATTTCTAAAACACACAAACTGAAAAGTATTCACAACCAAAATAAAAGCTTGGTTTTGAATGTATTGTCCATACTGTATAAATGTTCTACATGGTTTTAGAGTATGCAGTGAAAGTTATTTATTAATACAATGTTTTCATCATTTTTACATTTAATTATAAATTGTTAATTTCAGTTTGAATAAAGATATAATTAGAATGTGTGCAATTTCATTTGAATTGACAGTTTTATGAAGAAATAAATCAAAATTCAAGAAAATGACAGAATATTAGAAAAAATAAAGTAAAATTTTGTCAAAATTAACCTTATTTTCATAGGGCCCTACATATGAAAAGACTGAAAGACTGAGATTGTAATTTTGGTAAATTGTCAAATTACTGCAATGCTTTGTTAAATCTTCTAAAAAATGCTACCTACTGTTGTCAATCTCTAGTGCCATGCACTGTAATCTTAAAGCCTTTTGTTTTGTGTTATGGTTTGTTTATGGATCCAATAAAAATCCATATTACATGCATAATTTAGACCATCATTGTGAATAATGTCATGCAGCAAATGTGTGACCCACTGTGCGTCTTCACTCTTAATTCGTGTGACAGTAGATGCTTAATCCTAACAATTATCACTCAACAAACAGAGCTCAGTGTACCAGACAGATGTGATGTACGACCTCTCACGGTGATGGTCGTGTAATTTTTCACACCACCTTGCCTCTGCGTTCCAATAGCGTTATCTGGCCTGTGATTGACAGTTTGATCAGTTCACCTCGTCTCGTCCTCCCCTCCATTTTCCGCTCATGCTAACGACATGCTCTCTGAGGGAGCTCTTCTGTCATTATTCTCAGCTTCTCGCTCTCTGTCTCACTCATACTGCCTGAAGAAATGGTCTTTTTGTGCAAGGCAGCAGAGGTTAAATGCATTCTATACATTGGTAAAATAGCTCACTTTGTCTGTCAGAGACATGTGTCAGTATAGATTGTGTCCCGGTGCGAGAGGGGGGTGAGCAGCAATGACAAGGGCCTAGCATCAGTGACACTTTGCAATACCGCCATAAGCCAGAAATTACAGGGCAGGCAATAGGATTCACTGTGATTCACTAACAGCTGTGCGCTATTCAGAATTGCACTGATAATGCCTTTTAAATTCCAGTTAAATTCCTGAATTTGAATTGAGGTAGCAAACAGGATGCAAAATTGCTAATTAAATTTAAAGTGGTAAACTTAAAGTAAAAAAATATATATATATTTAACTATGATGTTTTTATAGAAACGCAATGTGTCCAAAAAAAATGTAATATCTTTGAAAGGATTTTATTCACTTAAGTTTTGAAAAGTTTATCGGTTTATCAGTCTTAAAGAGATAGTTCACCCAAAAATTTTGTCATTAATTGCTCACTACCTCACTACCTTTCTGGGCCTTGAATGTGTTAGTTGCGTTTCTGTCTATGCATTGTCAGAAAGCTCTCAGATTTCATCAAAAATATCTTAATTTCTGTCCTGAAGATGAACGAAGGTCTTACGGTTTGGAACGACATTAATTAATTAATGACAGAATTTTCATTTTTGGGTGAACTATCCCTTTAAGGTATAATCATATTAGAGCAAAATTTCACAGGCAAAAAAATGCAACCTGATCTCATAATGAAAATGTACCTGTGGAAACTTTTTTACAAGACGCAAAATATGTACAACAGTGTACGTTTTGACATATTCAATGTGAAATGTCCACTGAGTGGCGCTAAAAGAGTGTTTAGTTTTTTTCCCCAGAACAGATGAACGTACGTATGGTACGTTGGTTTTGTACGTGTCACCACAGTTCTGACTTGAAATGTCTGTTGAGTGGCGCTATAAGTCTAATGCTCAGTGACATTTTAAAATAACGTACCGTCTGCACTACACCTAAACCTACCCTATAGTATGAACAAAAGCGACTGTGACATAGAAACACAATCGCAAGCATGCCGTTTCAGCTTGTTTTTCGATCTCTCATCTTTCAGCTCTTTTATCGTGAGTCATGTTTTTGACGGGATTCGTACCCAAGGATTCCAGTTCCGTGCCAGCTGAGCTACTGAGCAATGCTACGTTGAAACATATGGAGCTGTAATCATAACTGTGTATGAAAACGATTACAAGTTCTCAATGTTTTACCACCTTTAGTGTTAATTTCTGTTAGAAACTGCAGTGATATACACTTATTGGTACGTATTCCGTGTCTTGTGAAAAAGTTACCACAGGTACATTTTGGTCATGAGATCAGATAGAATAAATGTTAATTGTTACATGAGGTACAGCTCAAACCAAGCAGCTTTCTGTTGGTCAGCATAGCGAATTCCCAAGATCACCTTTAACATGAGCAAAATCTACATGGAGATCTTTTTAACCTTCACAAGAAGCTCCTAGAAATCTCATGGATTCCTATTGAAATCATTGGATTGCACCTGTGAAATTTCACAGAACAACTGTAAATGTGACTGCACCTTCAAATTTTGCATTATATGTGCTGAATGTATTTCTATTTACAGTTCAGTAAATTCCTCTTACTGGAATTCCACTTGAACTTCCTGAACTTCTTCAGGTTTGTTCCCATTTGCCATCAAGAAGTCCTCTGAATCACAGGTCCTACCTTGAGGATACTGCTGTCATATTAGTAGAGCACTGAGAAGACAGCATGCCCCCATCTACTGAGGACACTGTTCCCATGAAATCTGAATGTCAGCTAGATACAAATCATAAGGGGCAGATATACCTTACACTTAAATCTAATAAACATCTTCATAGTGGACATATTCTGGTAGCCCTATCACATGTAATGGAGGGATATGAAAAAGCAACACCTTCAGGTCAGGAGTGAATACTTCAGTATTGTTGTTTTGGTTGCTAGAAGGAACACATTTGATTTGTCTGGTGGATTCAGTCCACATATACCGTAAACCACAGTTAAATGAAACTATAAATGTTGCTGAAGGATCTATTTTGTTTTATAGCCCTTTATAGGCATTTGAACTTGTCACTGAGTACTTTTTAGACAGGGTTATAGAAATGTCTCAACATGTAGAGTGCTTGCTGTCTAGCACTTTCTGTGCTATGCTTAGATACAATAATACCCCTTACAGGAATCACAAGCTAGGTGAATTAGTTTGAGCACAAAAAAATATGTGGCATACATGAATACTGAGTAGAACAAAATAGTGCACAACATACTCTACTGCCTACATTTTTAAATTTGAATGCAATCAATACTATGTGCAGCACAAATCATTAGCAACAGTGCAAATGACATTTAACATGAAAACAAAAAATGGTTGATATTGGAGACAGACTTTGTATGTGCGTTTAATGCCTAAAATGCTTCCTAGGTGACTAGATTTTTAGATGTGGCCGTAATATCTCTGATTTGTGTCTTTTTTTTCTCTTATCTTTAGATGGGGAATATTTTCACTCATTCTGATAGGGGCAATTGTTTCAGGTCTGCTGAGAATTAGAAGCAAGGAATGGGAATAAAATATTCCTTTCATCTGACCTTTCCTTTTAAGAAGACTTTGTCACTGGGGAATGCAGTTTAATAATTAATTAAAGGGAAAGCCTCACTTCCATTAGAAATCTCATTTATCTGTAGAAAAGCTTTCTTCAAGGTTTAATAATAATCTGGCATCCAAAGACCTGTGGCAGGTTAGAAAATTTAGACTTACTTGTGGATTAAGGTCTGTGTTATGTTGTGTTTAAAATAAATATATAGTCATTACATGTGTGATTAGTTCAATTTGTAAATAATATGGATTTTAAAGTGTGCACTTTTTGCGCTTTGTATTTTTGTTTCAATTTCTGTCTAGTTTTTTTTTGTTTGTTTTTGTTTTGTTTTTGTATTATAACATAATACCAGATGCACTCAGGTTTGGTGTTAGTTTCAGCAGCATCAATGAACAATGGTCACTGATTAACCAAAATTTGCAAGGTTCATAGCATCAGCTATTTAGTTTGCGGGTGTTTTATGACCTATAAACAAAATTTTGGTTGTCTTTACAGCGTAACTTCTGTGCTGTTATTTAATCAAGTTGCTGTGTAATTTGATGCGTGGTAGTTTATTTTCATGGTGTCATCATAGATGATCAGTGTGCAAAATGTTATGCAGAAAACTGACATGTTGATTGCTGTTTTTCATGTTCAAACATCCCTGACTAGTGCTTTCTGACAGAATATACAGACCTTCAAAAATCAGGGAATTTTCTGTGCTATTTTAGTTTTAGCTTTCATCTAGGTATTTTTTTTGTTTATAATAATGTTCTTGATCACTCTTGTTTATAAAATTTTGCATTGCGAATGCAATGTTGCTTCCTAAATGCTATGTGATTTGCCCCACTGAGCATCTCAGTTTACATTTACTACAAGATACTTTTTACAGTTCTGAAGAAAATCTTTATCCTGATCTGGGAGATAAATCTTGTAAAAATATATGAAGGAATTTTAAATAAATTCAAATGCATCAACTGAACTGTCTGAATTTAAACAGAATCGATCCCAACCCTATTGTACTTGTACACATTCACTTGTTATTCTTATTTTGTTTGACTGCAGAAACTCCTAGATGCTCTCAAAAGGAATTAAGGCAGATTCGAATCGATACAACATGGTACCGATAGGTCTTGTTTAAGAGGAGTCTTGGCTTAAGCTTAGGTAAAAATGAGCTTGATCTTTCTTTTTCCTTTCTTCTTTAAAGCCACAGTCTTGCCAGACTACTCAGCTGCATTGTCCGGGGTAAGAAAGATGTGGTGTGGAAATGCTGACCCAGGTGGCGCCAGCCTTTGTTGTAAATATGGGGTGGCAGGAGGAAGCACAAGTGAAATACAGAGAAAAAAAGAGAAGAGTGGCCAGCTGCCAAGGTAAAAACGAGACGCAAACCTTTGCCAACAGAACCTGGACAAGAAGAGAGGACAAGCATACCGCCTCTCCTCACACCTCAGTAATCAGTATGAACATCTACATAGTCATCTACACTATGTACATAGTGTCAGAATCAACAAACAGCTTGAGAAAAGAGCAAGAAATGCTTCTATTTCTGTAATATAATGAGCAATTAGCAGTGTGGTAGAAATTATAATAAGCACAAAGTGGAAAACACTGGAAAAAGCAGATTATTAGCTCATTAGTCTTTCTACAAATAGAGTACAAATCAGTGTCCTATCACTGCTGGACAATCCAGATTAAGTTAATGACCATCTAAGACAAGGCAGAAACAGCTAACATGTTCAAAAACACAGCTTACCTGGGGTTTTGAAACAATTTGACTCATCTCTAGGTGGTCCAAGTTGGTCATTAGCAGTTTGACTACCACTTGACCACCAGCTGGTAGCTGGTTTGATGCTGGTTTAAGTTGGTCTTCCAGCTTAGATGGCCAGCTAATGGCCATCTTGGACCAGCTAGAAACCAGTTAATATGTTCCAAAACACCTGGAAACTGTGTTTTGGAACATCTTAACTGGTTTCTAGCTGGTCATTAGCTATTGGACTGGTCTGAGATGGTCTACCGGCTAAGATGACCACCTAATGACTAGCTTGGACCAGCTAGAATCCAACTAATGTGTACAAAAACATATCTTCCAGGTGTTTTGGAATATGCCATTTGGTTTCTAGCTGGTCCAAAATGGTCCTTCAGATGGCAGTTAATGAGTACCTTGGACCAGAAACCAGGTATTTCAAAACACAGCTACCCTCTTAACCCTCTGGGGTCTGAGGGTATTTTTGGGGCCCTGGAGAAGTTTTGACATGCCCTTACATTTGTGTTTTTTTCAGTATCTTAAAGACATATTAAGCATTTTAAAAACATACTTAATTTTCCAGCAGTGATTCCTTTTTGAAGCCCATAACACTTGGTTTTGGGAATGAGACCTATTAAAAAAAGTTCAATAAACTATTAACACAAAACTAACATATTGTTAAAGGTAGCTGGTTTGCTAGCAAATGTCTGAATAAAAAAGTGATGATTTTGGAGGTCCTTTTTGAGATGTCCAACTGTTAAAAATAAAAGTTAGATAATAATTTACCTAAGATATCAAATAAAAAAGTATTTATGCATCTAATACAAATATATATATATATATATATATATATATATATATATTTCACCTTGGCTAACAATTAATATTGAACAAATGTTTCTATTTGGACAGCTTTTTAATTCTTTGTGAAATTAAAGAAAATGTGGTTAGTTTAATTTCAGCGATGTGTAGGCTGCTCAAGCCTACGACATGCCAAACTTTTCATTAGTATGAGTGATCTCCTTTTGATCACTGGCTCAAGTGAAGTTCTATGGTGTTTATGTGAGTCAAGATTTTAGCGCCTTCTTTATAAGAAGCTTACATCCTCTCCTTAAGGTCTCTATACCCTACAAAATGAATCACCAAAAAAACTTTTGAGATCATTCCCTCAAGCCATACATTTACTCAGTATTAAACTTTAAAAAAGCGTGTAATGTTCATAATGGGCAGAGGTGGTCAGATGATTCAACATTTTTCTTTCTAAGCTGATGATCACCTCGACTAAGGCAAAAGAAAACAAAATCTCTTGAAAATGTAGGTAGGCTTGTGGTTGCTTTTCTGTACTGCTAGAGATGTGTAGGTGCCTTAAGTCCACATAGCCAGCTCTACTACACTTCTCCTCTATTCCCTATGTTAATTAGCCCCTTAAGGGAGAGAAGAGAGATAAATAGTAAATCTTAATTAGGTGGGGTTTTTTTTCATTATAGGCATGTCAGTTTGTTTTATCAGCAGCTTCTCAGATGCTATGCTGAGCTCTTTTAGCCTGCGTATTAGATAGAGTGGGCTAAAATCTCTGTATTAATCTTGTTACTTAAGTAACGGTGGGAACTGGACAATCTTCCAGCTGTCTTCCATCTCTGGGGACCCGCATAAGGGGGACACACTCGCAATGTTAGAGATTTATGTCCTCATCAATGGAAAACTAGCTCTTTAACCTGCATTACTCTACATAATCTTACGGTTAGTACCATGTTATTATGGGTCCTGGAAACTAATAAGATTGTTGTCTAGTAATAAACAATAATACATATGATGATGTTCAAAACATAGTGTGTTTAGCTATAAAAAGTTGAGCTTTCATTTGAAACTTGCTTAGCTAATGCGATAGCCTGTAAATAGCTAAATTTCATTACTCGTTTATGATAAACATTGTACTTTTCTCTTTCTATCCTACATATTGTGGCTTAGAGGTGCATATAAATCTAATCTACCTCTAAAAACTACCAAAATAAGATGAAAGCGTAGTTGCAGGCACATAAGAAAAGTAGCTAACAGCTGTTCCTTATTTTGTAGCTTCTGTTGAGCCACAATTCTTAAATCCGGCAATGAAAAATTATATGTACTTGTACTTTTATAGCATCACACAATTCCTGACTGTCTAAATATTCACTGATATTTTAGCAGTATTTTCTCACATGTTCCTGGACCTGATTCTAGCCCACTGCAAAGATGCCTAATAAAATATACATTACATGTGATGCTGAACTAAGTGTGGCATTTCTAATTGCATCATAAACACAAACTATTGCAGTAACAGTAAATGCCACTTCAGGCTAAATCATCGTTCTCTGTATGCATTTTATGGCTTTGATTTCACTTAAGTCATGATTTAATAAAAGTTTTCTAGTATGCATGCACAAAAAAATCACCAGAGCTGATGTACTAACTTCTTTTACTCGTTATTGCGTCTTTCAGATGCACAAAACAATATCTTGCCTGTTTTGGTTTATCTTGTTTTTCCTAATGAATATGTTTTGGTGCTTTCATACAGGGCATTGTTAATGCAAGTGGATTAAAGTGATTTATCAACCTTGAAAGTCATTCAGATTTAGTAAATGCCTGTGCAAATTCATTGCGGCCGATATGCAGGTATTAATTAGATTAAGGTATTACGATCAAGCACTCATGGACAATAATGGGCTTTCACTGAATATCAAGGTTTTAAAATATGACAATATGCTTGTATAGATAGATAGACAGATTAAAATATATATTTAATATACTGTATATAAATATATTTACTACATATGTAAATGTATACATTTAGCCTACACATTTGGTAGATTGCTCAAGCAAAATAGTTTCCTAGTTAAGTTGTCTTTTAGTAAATCAGGGCCTTGCAGTCTCTGTAAAGAAGCTTTTGGTTGCTAGATCTCCCTTCTGTCTAGGGCTGTCGCAGTTAAGGAATTTCCCTTGCGGTAATTTTGAGTGGCTCAATAGCGCGGTATGCGGTATTACCGCATATATATATATATATATATATATATATATATATATATGTGTGTATATATATATACACACATATATATATATATATATATATATATATATATATATATATATATATATATATGTATATATATATATATATATATATATATATATATATATATATATATATATATATATATATATATATATATATATATATATATATATATATATATATATATATATATATATATATATATATATATATATATATATATATATATATATATATATATATATATATATATATATATATATATATATATATATATATATATATATATATATATATATATATATATATATATATATATATATATATATATATATATATATATATATATATATATATATATATATATATATATATATATATATATATATATATATATATATATATATATATATATATATATATATATATATATATATATATATATATATGTGTGTATATATATATATAATCTGTGTGTGGGACGGAAATATCGCAGTTGCTGCGGTTGTTGCATTCCTCTGCGGATATTGCGGTTATCGCGACAGCCCTACTTCTGTCTTGTGATTTTCATGAGTGAGACCCATTGGATGTTCTCATAGCAAATCTACAACCCACAAAACTGACCATCAGTGACCATATGACTGGCTTTCATCCTCACAGACACAGTCTGTCTCCTTGCTCTACTCTAAGGAGTTGCCCAAACTAATCATTGTTCATGTGTGTGTGCGTGATAGAGTGCTTCTTCCTCACACTCCTTGGCGGCCATGTTGGTGCTAATTTCCCATGGCAGTTTATGGTGCAATTAGAGCCTGGAGGGCCTCCACCCTTCACACCGAATCACTGACGGGCCACTGAACAATCAGGGGCGGCAGGAAGCAGATCGTACACATGCCTAGGGTTGTAAAAATATAAAATGAATAGTCCTGACAAAATAAAAAAAGAGATAAAAGTAGTGTCTCACATGATATACACTATGCACTTATTCTATGCACTATGTAATCAACCGTCTAATGTATGAATTATATAAGTTTTTTTTTTTGTCATCCAACATCAGAATCTGATAGCCCCTTCCCTTCCAGTATATAATCAAAGCTGCGACAGTTGAGTGCATAAAGTGCTCAACATTCCATACTTTTTGGAATTTTCAGTGTTCACACACTAATCACACTATTTATACTAAAAAACAGTGCAGAATTGTGCATTAGTATGTGAATTGGGACACACCTAAAATTCCAGAAGAAATCACAATGGCAAAAGCTAGATTAATAATTTGTTTACAATGGTTAACAAGTAATTATTCAGTGAAAAGCATTCTGACTTCGTTAAAGCAAGTTCAATATGAAAATTCTGTCATCATTTACTCACCCTTATGAGTTTCTTTTTCTGTTAAACACAAAAGAAGATATTTTGAAGAATGTTGGTAACCAAACAGTTTCAAGTAGCCGTTGACTTCAATAGTATGGGAGAAAAAAGTACTATGGAAGTCAGTGGTTACCAGCAACTGTTTGGTTACCAACATTCTTCAAAATATCTTCTTTTGTGATCAACAGAAAACATTTATACTGGTTTGGAACAGGTTTGAAGACAAAATGTTCGTTTTTGGTTGAACTATCCCTTTAAAACTCAGATTCTTCACACCATTATGTCATGAATGTGTGATGATGAATGAATGAGTCACTTCTGTGTTGAATTCGTGGGTGAGAGAGGGCAAAATGGTGGTCCATTTGAGACATACCCAGATCAATTCCTCTCACAATGTGGCAATAAATTACAACTTACAAAGCTCAAAGGGATCCCAATTCATTGCCTAGCTGCTACCATGTGCAACATCAAGTGCATAGCTGTTTTCTGTGACAGAAAAGCTGTTAGTCAAGTATTTTATTCAGATTAAAAGCTGCAATGTTGTCATTTTCTGTGATCATAAAATTGAGTATAATTCAATTTTAACCAGCAATGCCCTTCTTTGTTATGGAAAGCATTATTGTTTTTTTTTTAACTGTAAGATGTAAAGTTATCCCAAAATGAATACCGTTAGCAGAGGAACAGCACCTTGGTGTGTAATACAGAATTTCCATTGGCCTCATGACTGTAGCTTCTAACTGAAAATTACTTTAATTATACAAACAAGCCTTCCTTCACTCAATATGTTATTGAATTCCACTGAAAGCTTGTGAGACAGGTCGTCTTAGAAATAAGTCACGGTTTCACAATGGCTAATAAAACTGCCAAGAATGTCCAATCTATGTCAGACTGTACTGACCATCAGGTCAATTTTACAAATCAACTGTATAGATGTACAGGTCCAGTTCAAGTTTACTCATTTTCAAAACTTGATCTTTCATGGTTGGTCACAAAACTCAGTTTAGAGACATTGGGTGTGATTGTAACTTTGAAATTGTAGTGTGCATATACCAGTGTTTATCAAATTTGTGTGGAATTCATTATGGTAACTAAAGTGAATATTTTGACAATATAGGAGTGCATTGCTGTGGAAATCAGTAATTTTGGATCACATTCATTAACAATTCTGTACAAGTATTTTTATGAGCACCGAAAAGCTACTCTGATAAAATGTTTGTAGAAATCACAACAGTCTTACAGTTATTTTATTATTTTACCTTGTAAATGTTAATGTTATTTGGAATTCATAAAATGTAAGTGGTGTTTATAATTTTGTCATGCTGTGCTGACCATAGTGAACACTCTTCTCTCTTTTTGCTTTCCAGGTTTCATATATACATGTGGTGGAACATTAAAAGGAAGGAATGGGACCATTGAAAGTCCTGGTTTTCCATATGGATATCAGAACGGGGCAAACTGTACGTGGGTTATTGTGGCAGAGGAGGGCAACCGAATTCAAATAGTCTTTCAGTCATTCGCAGTGGAGGAGGATTATGACTTTTTATCCCTCTACGATGGACACCCGCACCCAGCTAACTTCAGGACGAGGTGAGTGCTGTTTATCATGGCAGATTTGCATAAAACTGTAAGTAAACAGCTGCACCGTAACTGTATCAGCTAATGTGAGACTAAAATACAGAAAACTGTACATACCTGATCATGGGAGGATAGAGGACGCACTTTGTCGAGTCTAATTTACGGTGTGCCTGTAAGCAACTTGACTATGATGCCAAATGAAAGTGCTGCCAAGAACTCTCCCTGGATAATTGCGCTAAAAAAATTAAGCACTATTTCCTAACTTGGCCATTGTTTGGTGTGCTCCTCTGTCCTTTACAATCAACTCTCAGCCATATAAAGCAACATGTCTTGTGGTTAAGCCTTTAATTTTAGAAGGCACATTTGTAGGGCTTTGAATGGATTTAACACCAAATTCTCCACAAAGAAAATAAGCATGTCTTTCTCTAAAACAACTCTACCAGCACTCTGTAAGTCCGCAATGACAACACCAGTGTGATTATGCGCATAAAGGCTTAATGACAACTACTTTGCAGGTATTGCATGGGGGTATTTCAATTGCGAGTATTTTATTTACACATCTATGCTGTTTATGGTCAGAGCTGGTCAATGTAGTGAACTGTTGGAAATTCCACATAAAACATTGTATGTGTTTGTTAGAGGAGAATGTTGTCATGTACACAGGGAAATTACATGTCTGTCTTTTTTTTTTTTTCTTTCTTTGTTCAACAGATTTTAGCTTAATTTTTTATGATTTATGTCTTGGTCAAGTTTTTATTTTATTTTTTTACCATTTTAATTTCCTTTTTTTTTCTTTATTAGCTCATTTTAAATAGTTCTGCGATGTGACAGATGTGTGTGTGTGTGTATGTGTGCGTTAGAGATGCATACATGTTTGTATGCGTGTATTATGCTTTAGGCAATGAAGTGAAGGTGGTGTCAAGAGATTTGTGGTCCCATTTGCGGAATGGATCGATACCTGACAGATCCTAGCTGTTCACCAGCTGACATAGTGCAGTCCGGTCTTTCTTTTCCATGTGGACTGTATTGCCATTGGTGCATATACTGTAAAATGTTAAATACTGATGTTTTCTTGTGAAATAGCACGTTTAAAAAAAAACCCTGCATTTTTTTAACCTTTTTTTTTTCATTGTATTCAAATCCCCCCCCCCCCCCCCCAGAATTATTTACATTAACATCAAGTGCATAGTGTTAAAAATTGTAGTTTTGTTTTTTTTTTGTTTTTGAACATTTGAAAACCAAATAAATAAAAAGAACACGTTGCTTAACACTATTTTTTTTTAAGTCAATACCTAATAAATAAATAAATATGGCAGATTTGAAGTCATGGCCACATAATTTTGGTTTACTCAAGAAAAATTTTAAGCAATATGGATTTTTTCAACAGTGTAGTTGTGCTTTCAAAACTGCAAACAACCACTCACAAAGGCCACCTCTTTTTATTTATTCATTTAGTCTCCTGTAGCCTTACATTTACTTACACATTCTCCTCCTCTCATTCTTCTTGTTCTCTCTCTTGCTCTCCTGCATGGAGGGGGTATGTGTGGAGAAGAGGAAGGAGGAATAATGACAGAGCTTAATTAAACAGTTCAAGAAGTAAATAATGTAGGATTCTGCAGGCACTACATTTGTGTCTTGCATCGCCATGTTCGTTGGCATCATAGACAAATTGCATGTTGCTATTCAGCCTTTTTAAATTATGCACTGCAACATAGGATTGAGCCTCTTTTCTGTTTCTCTCTCTCTCTCTCTCTCTCTCTCTCTCTCTCTTTCTCTTGTCTGTTTGAAAGAAGATATACTTCTCTTTTATGGCCACTACCAACTTTAGAGGTCCTATATAAATGTCATCTTGCTACCCAGCTAATCAGTGTTGTAAGGTCCTCCTATATACCATATCCACATAATGATTTTGATTAATCGATCTATTTAGATTTTTGCTGCTGACTCCAAGGCGTCTCTGTCCGAGCATACAGAGGGTGTGCTGACCGATATAAAATGTTGTGTGCTGACCGATATAAAATGTTGTGAGTGTCACGTCTGTGCTTTTTGCACAGCCGGTTTATTTGTTCGTTCATTCGTTTGTGTTCTTGTTCAACTTTTTTGACTGCAGTGATGTGTAAATAAGTAGTTTTCTTGATCTTGGATAAGATAGATGCCTACCCCATTTCCACACTGGCATGACATAGTCAACTTCAGCTGATCTCTAAGTTGCTCTTATTATAAATGTATATACCTACCTAGTTAACAATGCACAGATAAAGTACAAAGACCAGGTATAATTTCCTTGAATGAATATTTTAGCATAAGTACCGATGTTAATCCAGAAGATAAAAGGCCAGACTTTATCCAAAAGAAAATAATCTGAGAGGACTTTTTCCCTGATTCTGTGAATTTTCTCATGGTCTTAAAATAACTTTGCACCACTGGTGTATTTTTAGCGTTTCCTACATTACAGTCTCTTGCATTTTAATTTGTTTGCACTCTATATTCCTGTTTTTTTATGTTAGCAATTACATCTATTAGATTTTGGAGTGTAGTTGTTGTGTATTAAAGTTTGCAGATGTCTGTGAGTGAACCATTCAGGCTGGTGCACTTATACCTCTTTGTGGCCCAACTCCCTGTGAAAACAACATAAATCAAGAGGGAGCAGCCTGGCACGCAGTCAAAGCTGAAGTGGTCGAACCACAGGTCTATTGTGATCATTCACTACTGCACTTGTCCCTTACGCCCTTCCCCTGACTTTACACTTTCAGTGTATTCATCTCCAACACATTGCCCTTGGCTTTGGCTGCAGGGACTGCCTTCATTATTATCCACTAAATCAGACCCCTTTTTTTTTTTTTTTTGTGGGGGTTGTTGCTTTAATGGAGAGGGGTAAAAGGTTTATGGCTGGTTTCCATTTCATGTGAGCCTACAGAGATACATGTGTTTATATAGTGGATAAATCACTGGATATTGTAGGTATGATGTGTTGAGAATTGGAATAACCACCAATGTAATTCTGAACACAGTGACCGTCTGAAAAAAAAAAGTCATTTTAAAAAACATTTTATTGTTATATTAAACTTATTCTTTTAATTTTCTCTAACAAATGTTAAAATACTGTTAAATTACAACAAATAAAACACTTCTAAGGATAATGATTAATTTGCAGTTTTTGATGTTCATCCTAAAATGACTAAAGAGAAGCAGGCAGTGGTTAGTTTTGCTTTCAGTCTGTTTTCCCTTTCAGCTGGAAATGTTTGCTGCATCTCTTCTTGTCCATCATGTGTTTGCTGCATCAGAAGAATGTTGAACGAGGTCTGGTTCTACAAGCTGATCATCTTCTTCATGTTCTCACGACCCAAATTCACCTCAGCAAGATTATCTTTTCCACACCTTGATGTAATCTACTTATCCTCATCTTGCCAGCAGTTTCCCAATTAGACCTCAAGCCCCGTTAGAATTTTGTCATAATAGGTATAAAAGTGAGCAAGGAGGGCTCTTTGAAGTGAGCAATCGTGACGCACTGTTGCGTTAAGAGGGGCTGCCAGTGTTTACCCCTTAGGAAATGCTGTTTCATCTACTGCTCAGCATTCGACGCAGTCCATGGGGAGCACAAGGACAAGCGTGATAGGCGTGAACTCACCCGCGGACGAGTGAAGGTGCACTACTGAGGTCTGTCATCGCTGGGCCTCAGAGCCTGCAAATGGATTTTAGCATCAAATAAGAGTGGTGGTGATACACCACTCCAAATGCAGGTGGGGGAATAATGGGCTTTGTCTGCTGGTGTTTATATTCCTGCATGATGGTTTAGAGCGAACAGATGTTGTATTACAAGACCCATTAAAAAGAAAAATAGGATTCAGTTAATTTCTTTTGCAGATTTTGCACTTTTTCACCAAGTAAGGCCTTGTTACAAGATCTGACATAAAGCAAGTGAGTAAATCTGACTCAAAATTTAACAAAACTAATGGAATTATATTTGAAATAACTAGGATGGATGGCAATGTTTTGTTATGGTGGTTGCTACAAGTATAGAAGTGGTTTGAAAATAAAAAGTCTGGCGAGTGGTGCCAAAAGGTTAATGTGCTGTCAAATTATAATGCACCCCCCTGCAGTAAACCTAACCATGTTAACAAAGCAAATGTGGGATAAAAATGCATTTGCTAAAACAACCATGCCATTTTAGTTTGGTTCTACAAGTCTTTGACTTGTACCCAAGTGCTCTGCATTGAAAGTGCAGTGTTGTACCAGGGGAGCTACTGAGCAAGTTTACAATGTCAAAATATACGTATTGAGCTGGTTATGTGATTCATATGTCAAAATATACCAGTTTACAAATCAAGTGTTTTTAACATATACGTTAGCATTGTGCAAGAAAAAAACACAAATTAGTTTTTATTTATTTGTAATTTGCCTCTGTAATCATAATTTATGTAAAATTGGAAAAATGCCTAGTGCAATACTGCTGTTTTTGGAGCTTCACAAAATGCAGAGGTATTTTTCCAATGAGCATTTGTTGATTAATTTTAGTTGATGCTAATATATGAGTTTTGTAGATTAATGTTATTGTATTATAAACAAATTTGAATTAATAATGAAAAAGTGTATATTTATAAATTAAGTTTTGTTAACATTAGATCTAGAATAATGTTATTCTAAAATGTTACTTAAATTAATTTCTGCTGCATTTATTTGACCACAATTTGAGTGGCTCATATTTGGATTTGGATATATTCAGTATAATATATCTTGCATAAAATGAAGTTTCTTGGCTAAGGAAACTTGCATAATAGTCTATTTTTTGCATTGTTCCGACACCTGCACTTCACCCAGACTGTATGAACCATTTCTATTATTGTTGGAGGAACCTTTCTATTAATCTCACCGATGTACAGTAGCTGCACTCACCTGTCTGCAATCCCTCCAAATGATTTCCTCCAGTATGACCCCTCTGTCAAATCCAGCTCTAATCTTAGGTTGGTCTCACCTCCTCAAACCAAGAGACGAAAACACAGCCTGCAGCACACAGCTCAACCTATGACCTCTGGCAGGTCTTGTAGCAGTGAATGATGGACAGATGCTCGAGCAGACATGAGCACTAATGATGGACTTTGCCACAGTTGGAAAGACCAGGGGACGTGTGTCTTCTATACACGATTGCTCTGTTTCAAAACCTAGTGAGCTGCCTAAGGAGACAGCATTTTAAGACATCACAGCTTTGTGCTCCCAATGTGAGAGCTGTTCCAAACTGTAGGCTGCCTCCTCAAGTACATTGTTTTGGCCAAATTCTCAGACAGAATCGCATGTATCCTGAGATGGTCCTCACTGCAGAACACAAGATCCAGGGGGCGTGGTTGGATCTAGATCCAACTCCTCCCACCTTACCTATACCTAAACCTACCCGTCTCCACCCCCTGATCCCTAAACCTTCCTATCTCCACCCCTAAACCTACCATCTTCACCCCCTAGATGTGGATCCAACCCTGCCCCTGGATCTTTGTTCTGCGGTAAGGGGCTACTGTGTATCCTCAGAAAAAGCACTCCCAGAACGCACTGCAACAGGCTCAGTGAAATAAATTAAATGGCTTTAAAATTCTAAAATACTTAGTTCTTAAAAATGAACAGAAGTAGTTTAGTACCTTCTGGGGTTGAAAACCAACAAACAACAACAACAACAACGACAACAACAACAAAAAAGCATTTAGGTCAAGTTAGTCTGTTGGCTAGTTTTAGAGAGGTTTTGGCACTTTTTTATAATCTTGTCTGATCTAATTAAACTAAAACTAGTAAATACACTAAGCTTCATCATTCTAGCATGTGTGTTACAACTAGCCTCATGTTAGATCGTGCCCCTGCTTCCCCCAATGCTATTTAGGCAGCTAACTAGGTTTTGTAGCAGAGCTAATATGTGATGGCGTCGGGGTTTCTTCTGAGGGCAATAGTGCCACAATTTCCAAGAGCGTTTTCATATTTGATTAATGTTATCATCCTATTGTAAGAAACAGGGATCCGCTGGTCTGAAATGAAATTTAGATTTTACAAAGGGGAAAAGATTTCAAATTACCAGAGATTAAGATGTTCCAAAGGGAAAACTAATCTCTTGACGGAGACAGTGCTTTGTGTTAAAGCAACTCTGTTCTATAAAGCATCATTGCGTGTTGCCTTTGTGTAGAGGGGCTTTGTACTGGAGAGCTTCCAGTCTTTTTCAGTACATGATAGTCTCGTAAAAGCACCGCTTTTCACTTGAAAAAGGATCGCTGTTGTGACATAGGTGGATTTCAGGTGCACTTCCTTTTGGTACTGCACTTTTGACTGCTAGTGTCTCCATATTATGGCTCCTATTGCTCTGTTAAATTGCTGTCTATACATTTGTCTAAGTGTTTTGGGGATTGTTCATGGTTGGATGAATACATTAGCTGACGAGTACATTTTCTCCCCCTAAAGAACCAAGTCAAGTTTATTTTTAGATTATCCTCTGCTGCTTGGCAGTTATAGTACTGTAGGTAGTCCATTTTTAGAGAGGGCTGAACAAAGTACATCCCGTGTCATCTTCATTCAACATTTAGGACTCATCAACATAGTCGGAGTCATCTGAAAATCCTGAATCATTAGGCCAGCTCATGATGAATACTTTTCTTAATCATGCTCTGACATTTATCCTGGATAACAAGGTGTGTCTTGTATTGTTTTTTCATTTAGCTTCTGCTGTCTGCAAATAGTACATACTACACTATATTGCCAAAAGTATTTGGTCCCCCCTTCTAATGAACAGGTTTGACTACTTTAGTAATTTCCATGAGTACAAATCTTAATGTTAAAGCATATAATGATATTCTAGGGAATTGTGTGCTTCTAATTTTATAGCAACAGTTTGGACAGGACCCTTTTCTATTCTATTCTATTCTATTCTATTCTATTCTGACAATGCCTCTGTGTATAAGGCAAGGTTCAAAAAGGAAATTATTGATTCAGTCAGTGTGGAAGAACTTGACTTGTCTGCATAAAACCAAGTCCTAATCCCAGTTGAACACCTCTGGTGTGACTGTAAATGCAGAGCTTGAGCCAAAAACTCATCAACAAACTCCAATGACTTGTACATATGGGTACAGTCATTTTAGACACTTCCAAAACTGTTGCAAAAGAGATGGAAATACAATTTTTAAATACATGAATGATGTTCCCATGCTGTTGTTGCCACAGATTTGGAAGTGCATTTTTCTGTTCTAAAGAAGGGGGTGTCTCAATATTTTTGTGTCTATATAGTGTATGTACAAGTCATTGGTGTTTGGTGATTTTTGTTTTTAGCTCAAGTCTGCATTTACAATCACACCAAGATGATAACTAGGATTAGGACTGGTTATGCAGACCAGTCAAGTATTTCCACGCGACTGAGTGTCATTTCTTTTGAACTACTAAGCCTTATACACAGAACGCCGTCATGTTAGAATAGAAAAGGTCCAAATGTTATAATAGAAGCACACAGTTTCTAAATTTCATTATATGCTTTAACATTAAGATTTGTACTCATAGAAATTACTAAAGTAGTCAAACCTGTTCATTAGAAGGGGGCGACCCAATACTTTTGGCAATATAGTATATACAAGCTGTCACACAGCTCAGTCATTTCCTCTTTCTTTTTTTTTTTTTTTTCCAGAGAGAAATTCAAAGATTAATACAGCCTATTATAAATAATGATTCCACTGATGTCAAAGTCATCTACAGCTGTATATGATCTAACTTTGGCAACACTTTGTTTTAGAGTCTGAATCGTCAAGTCAGCATTGTTTGCAGCCTCAGGTTTTTTTCTCAAGCAGCATCATTCCACAAGCCTGACTGCTCGTTAATGCCTTTTGCTGTCAGGCTGTAAATGAACAAGACGATGAGCAACAACATAACAATTGGAGCATCCAAATGCAGACTGATTCATTGCAATCACCTGGTGGGTGAAACTGCAGGGACTGTTGGAGAAAAACTGCCGTCTCCCTCCTTTTCTCATTGTGTCCTTTCCAGTCAAAGGAAAGTCTGACACTTCCTGGGATGGTTTAGTCATTTTTGATTACGTTGGTGTCCATCAGATTAATTGGGTGCCAGTGTTTCATCCTGCTCATTGCTTTCTAAACATGTATCTCATGACTCAGACTACAGCATTCTGTAAGGCCAGAATTTTCAACCAAAAGTCCATTTTTCAAGAAATGAAAATCTTTAACAAAAATTTTATTTTATTTTATTTTATTTTATTTTATTTTAAGAACAAATAAACAAATGTCACACTGTAATTATTTTTTACACCATGGGTAAATAGTTCTTTGTGTAAACCCATATTTTTGTCAAATTTAAGAAAAAAATAAAAATGGCCAATTTTCTGAAAACTTATTGAAAAAATAGTCACTTTTTTGTCTATCTATCTATCTATCTATCTACACTGTAAATATATTTTTCGAATTTGTAAATAAAACAAAGAGTATTGGAGCATGTTTTATTTCAGTCTTTCTACTTCAAAATTTCAAGGTTAATTTAGTGTGTTACTTGCCATTTTTTTCTTTGTAATCATTTGTTAAATAATGGGTCATTTAAGGTTTAAAACTCTATATCTAGGCAGTGAAAACACTAGAGCTTCATGCTAGTTTCCACCGTAAGGAAGTTGGCATTTCTTGTAGTTTCCTCTCAGCATCTAAACTCCCATTTAAGCCTATTACCTTGAAACCAGGCATATGATGACCTTTGTAATGTAAATAATTTCCCTTAAATCACATTAACACCAAAGACATAATTTTTCATGCAGAAGTGAGTGTAAAGCCCTCACCTCAAATTCCCCTGACCTAATGTCCCTGTTTCTTTTGCTTTGTAGCCTGACTGCAATAAACAGAAGGCCCAGGCTCATTATAATACATAGTGGGAGACTACAAACACACTGTACATGTTTGATTAACTTTTTAAACAAAGTATCATCGTGGGACATCCATTTTCCTTCATCCCCAAAACCCATGAGAGTCACATCGCCGGTGGATGGGAGGTATAATGTAGTCATATATGCAAATTAGCTCTCAACCAGCATGTGGTTTGTAAGTGGGCATGGTGCATTTGTCTCTCCTGTCTAAGTTTTTGCATTATGTCATTCGTGAAATCCACACAATAGCATGCAATGAGACACGCCAAATTGCTCTCTGAGGATATGTTAGTGGAGTAGATGCTGCAATTAAAGAGATTTTAGCATCGAGCAATCTTGTTGTCTGATGTTGAGTGCTTATTCTGCATTGCATTTAACTCAGAGAGTCTTGGAGAAGTGTAATAGAATTCTGCTTGATATCAGACTTCCATCTTTAGAGCTTGTATGGAAATCCAAAAATCTGATATTTGCTGAAGTTTTATGATGTTACTCAAACGTGGCAGCACTCGGGGAGATATACAAAGTTTATGATGAACGTTTTAGTTTGGGGAAAAAAGGATTCAGTGAGTCAAAATTCCTACATTTGATGTTTATAAAACATTTTAGCAAGTGTGTAGAGAGAGCTGAGTAAAACACAGTAAATTATCCTCTTTGTTAATAATCGTACACCTCCATGATAAATGCTAGCATAACATTGTGTAGTTTGGTTGCTAAGAGATTGGCAATTAAACACCTGCAAAGCTAACACTACCATTGCTGTTTTGTTTCTTATTTTATGTCATCTTTATCACTGAAAAATATTCATGATTGGAGTTTGGAGATATCAAGTAGGAATATCCCACTTTATACTTTTAGCGTACAATTAAGCCCTATTATTTATAAGAGGACTTGCTCAAATAAGTTGTCTTATTCTGTTAATGCTCATAGGATACTAGGTTTCCTAATAAGATACAAACAATTATTCTGTGTTTGGGAGCAACTAACTAAAAGTAGTGACACTGCTAACTTTAACTACATTTTTCTGTTTTCCAATGATGGTCGCTGCGTAGTGTGAGAAATCATTACATTTCTAATTTTTTGTCATATTTTTTGTTATATGCACAGTTTTTGTTATTTGCAACAACAGAGTCAAGCAAACTGATGTAATTATCAAATGCACTGTCCTAAAACATCTCCCATCTCACTCTCAGATTGATTTTAGTGAATTGGTTCATTTAGTCACTCTATTTGAGATCCTCGTTGTTTTTGTAGCAGATAAATGCCAAATTGATATCAGATGGCACTTGTGTACCGTTTTGATACTTGTCTGGTTGGAAAATGTCTTTATGTGCACTACAGAATCATTCACAAGCTGTTCATGCAGGTGTTGAACTTTCAGACCTTCTTCATCACTGATGTTGGAATGCTTTTGCAGGTTTTTTAATTGATTGTAGGAAAGGATCCACTTCATCCAGATGTCCTTGTGTTTTTTTATATTGTCAAGTATCCTGTTTTTGTTTTACTAAATGAAAGAATGTCTCCAAATGATGCAGTGAGTGTGATATTAGCAAGTCATTTTGCTAACCTATTTGACTAATTCATTTAAAATATAAAATAAAATAATAAATCTAAATAAATAATAAAAATAGTTTAGAAGATTCATTAATTCTGATTCTAAACCACCCTCATAAAAATTACATTAACATAGCAGCTTCTTTTTATTAGTAGTTTCAACACACTCTCATAGCAATTCATTACTGTTTTATGCTTTAGCGAATTGTTGGATAATTTATATGGATTTGTACGAGCTCGTTCGTATGTTTTCACAAGATCTTCTAATGGTTAGGTGGTCCTTCATGCTTTTTTTCTAAAAATTGTACATTTCCAGACAAATCGTGTCATAAATGTACAACATAAAACAGTTTTTTTTTTAATTATTATTATTTATTTTTTTTAATGAGATTGAGCTGGTATAGTTTGGTAATAGTTAGTAAAAGATTGTAGATGAATTACTTTGTATCTGCAGTTGGAAACAATACAAGTTACTCTTGTTTTAAAGTAGAGATAGTCTTCATCCAAGTGAAACAGCTACCAAAAAAGCTGGCCTATTTTATGAGCATTTGTGAACGATGAGGCTGACAGTGCATTTTATTTACATCAGATTCATTGAATGTGCAAGTGATTGTCATATGGTTATTTTTTACAGAGCTGCTAGGTTACCGCTTTCCTCAATGTCAGATTTTATTTCCTGCGTTGATGTTACTTCAGACTGACACATTGCTTGCCACATTGCAGAGCAAACATATTTTTATTTCAAAGCATAACCCATCACTGAGACACGTTAAGGCGTATTGAGACATGCAGGAAAATTGTGAGGGAAGACTGTGAATGCTGGATGCTGCGCTCATGTGGTGAGGGGAAGCATGTGAGAAATACAGAAGGAAAAAAAAGAGGGATTGGAATGGATAAAAGGAAGTGACTAGAGATGAGACAGTCTCTTTTTGCTCTTTCTTCCTCACTTCGGAAATTTTTCCTGAAAGCCCAGGATTTAATTAATGCTGAGAGTGTCCCTGACAGCCACATCCCAGCCTCTGCACACTGACGTTGGAGTTATTTATTCACAATTTTTTAATATTGCCCAAAAACATCCTGAGGCATGGTGCTCTCTGCTTTGTAACACACTAATCTCCCTTTTGCTAAATATCACAGTAGTGCCGAATTGGAAAATGGAAAAGGAAAGAGACGACGCACATCAGTGGCATGCTAATATCCATTCGCCGCAAAAAAAAAAAAACCTTCACAGACATCACCTCAGATAAACTGTCTGCTTAATGTATTATGACTAGGGCCTCTATTATTCAACAGCCGCTTGTGAACCTCCATTGCATAACAAAAACACTATGCTTTTACATTTGATCTTTGTCCAGTAACCCCTGGCCACCGTGGCACAAAGGGCAGTTGCTCATTCTCTTGTATTTTGTCCTCTGAGATATTGCTTTCCTTGAGTTCCCCGGGTTGCCAGCCAAGAAAAGGGCAATAATGCAGTGATCAAAATGATTTGCACCCCATTCGGAAGCTCTCTGCAGCTGGAAAACTGTCAGGGTGGTGGAGGGACTCGTGCTGATGTAAATACGCTCATAAAATTTGCCAAGTGTAAATTGCTCCATCTACTGGCTGCATGTTTTGTCCATACAGTATGTGACTTGCTCCATTGCTTTGATTCGTTTTGCTCCAGAAACACATTTTGAGTTTTATGCACTGAATGGAAAATGAAAGTTTCTGCTTTCTAATGACATAATTATTATATTCTCCATTTGTCACATTAAACAGCATAATTTGTCAGTAGTAAAATATAAAATATAAAATAAAAATAACATGTACATGCATAGACATACATAGACTAAGGAGGTCTGTAATATCTTAAAAAGCTGTATGTGTCTATTTTTATGTAATAATAATAATAAACATATCTTACAACAATTTCAAGAACAGTTACAAGTAAATAAGAATAGACCAAAATTAAAGAAGAAAAAACATTAGTTCAGTTGGCCATGTGAATTTGCAGCATTCATCAGCAGAAAACAGTTTGAAAGTGACTTCTTTGTGAGCTGTGCTTTATACATTGCTACACTATCAAAAACAAATAATGTTCCTTTTTTTGCCTTGAAAATTTCAGACATTTTACTAATATGACCTTTATATAATAAACATCATTTTATATGTGCCTGTTCATCTAATAAAATGATCCTGAACAGTGAGGTCAAAGGCAGCAGATGAGGAGAATAAGTGCACTTTATGCTTTTAACGGCCTAAAATACTAACACAAATCGGGCACTACTATAAAAATTATTCATAAATATTTCATTTTATGTTGCTACTGAATTGTTGTCACTGGATTAAAATGCTTTTATAGCCAGACCGTGTAGTAACAACATCTACATTACCAGCTGGAGGTAACTGGACCGTGCTATCCAGCCTGGACTTGACCCATTGGGACTGACAAGACAAACTGATCCACATTTGCGACCGCAGCTCGTTAAATCGTTCCCATCTTTGTCACTGAGCTCCCTGTTGAGCCATTTTGGATTGAAAAAAGCAAACAATAGGGGAGATGTGGCTTGTCTGAACTTGCTCAAAGCTCACGTATCGAAATGAAAAATGAATGCACCGACCATATGCTGGATGGCCCATAGGCAACCTCCACCAGTCTAATCCAGTCGTTGGACTTTTTCCCTTTTTTTCTCGAATATGTTTTTTTCTTATTGCCTGAGCAAAGTAATTTCCCTCGACTCGGCAATGTTGGTCTCTTAAGCAAAGATGAATGAGTCTCGCAGTTCTCTGTAATGCTTTATTTTCCCCTGGAAAATGAGAAAATGTAAAGATGGCCCTTCAACATGATGCCCTGTGTACATTTGATATCATAAAATCTGTGATTTACCTGATATAACTGTAAATATCTTGACCCGAATATGATTTGAGATTAACACAGGTGCTGCTATGTCAACATTCTTGGCAGATGGCTGACACACTCGCTACGTTTTTGTCTTCATCTCTCTTTCTCTCTCTGTCCCTCAGAATGATGCGAGCATTGGGCCACACTCTGCTGTCATGAAACTTTGGATCTTTTTTCATTACCAGATAGAACAAGGTTTTTGCCATGGTCTGCTAGTCAGTTCATTACGCATAGGACAGAAATACGAGGATTCAATTAAACTAGGCTTTGATTTGACCTATAGGGTTTCTGCAGAAAGAAACAGAGACTGTGCAAATGAAACTTTCTAGCAGGAGCAGTGCAAAAGTAGTGATGGTTTTGCATACACATCCATATACATACACACACACACACATACCCAGTTTGAATATATAGATACAACTTTTTCAAACTATTGTGTAAAAAAAGCACAACAATAAAATTATTAATAGGTTACCAACATTGCTAAATGCTAGTTAGTCATAATGTTATTGTTTTATTATTAAATACATTTATATACCACTTTTTGGGGTCGGTGAGAGTTTTAAAAGATGGTTTTGAAAGAAGTCTCTAATGTTCAAAAAGGCTGCACTGATTTGATCAAAAATACAGTAAAAACAGTTATATTGTGAAATATTATTGCAATTTAAAATAACTGTTTCAACTTTAATATTTTCTAAAGTGATGGCAAAGCTGAATATTCAGCAGCCATTACTCTAGTCTTCAGTGTCACATGCTTTTTCATTCTAATATGCTGATTTGGTGTTCAAAAATATTTCTTCTTATTATTAATGTTGAAAACAGTTGCTTATTTATTTATTTGTTTGTTTGTTTATTTGAAACATTGATGCATGCTTTCAGAATTATTTGATTAGATATAAAAAAAAACAGCATTTATTTGAAATAAAAATATTTGTGTGTATTATAAATATATTTTTTATTAATATTACATTCATATTATAACTCTCCAATGATATGAAATAATATTTCTACATTTTCAAAAACTGGTCTAGCATTTAGCTGGTTCTTAAGTGAATCAGTGAATCATTTATTTGATCTCAAAGAACTGATTTACTAAAACGATTGGGGTTTCCTAACACCACACGTGAGAGAGAAAGAGGGCTGTTTTGGAAATCATGTTTGATTATTTTCTCAATTTGCTTAGCTGTAAAGCTTTATGTTCAATACAATGTGACACAGCATTTTATCCTGACTTACCCCTACTTGTAGGAAAAAGTAACTTGTCTGGCTTAGCTCTGTTATTTTTAAAGCAACTGACCTACTGTCAGGCTATTGACAAATGTAGTCCGCTACTACTTATAGTTGCTCCCCAACATTGCTGTCATGCATTGATCATGTATTGTATGAAAGACGAACAAAGGCCATGGAAGACAGTGAAAGAGAGAGAAAGGGCATCCAGTAAGATTTCAGAGAAACAGAAGCATGTCTTCATTCAGAAATGTAGTCGTCTTTATTTCTTTCTTTTCATAACCAAGGCAACCTAGCAGCTGGCTCTATCTGTATGACGAGGCAAGAGGGCTTTTCCTTCCAACGCCCTTGCAAATTTTTGTCTCTCTTATCTTTCTCCCCACCCAGCTGACTCCATGCCAAGTCTTTTTTCCCCTGTTTCTCTCTTTATTTATTTAGTAGGCGAACGGTTTGTCCTCTGGTGCAGTTGCCGCATGTGAGGGGGTGGGAGAGGCCACCAAGAGAAGGAAGAAAGCATTCTTTGTGATTAGGGATCTAAGCTTCCCAGCAAGCCAAAGGGCCCTGGCTCAAAAAGGCGGTCTCAGGATCTGTGAGGAAAGAGCCAAGGCCAGGTTTAACATCTCTGATGGTACTCTTTTTGGTTGGCTGATGAAGTGCAAGGGTATGTTTATATCAGATCATAGTGGTCACTCTACGAAGTTCATGGAGTCAGTAGAATTTATTCAAGTCAGTTTAATGTGACAACAAGCTAGGGTCTTAAAGTGTATTTATTTATTATTTATCAGTCACATTGATTAAACATTTCCTACATTTCTATTACCCCACTTAAGGGCAGTCGTGGCCTAGTGGATAGAGAGTTGGACTTGTAACCCGAAGGTCGTGGGTTCGAGGCTCAGGTCTGGCAGGGATTGTAGGTGGGGGGAGTGAATAATAGCACTCTCTCCACCCTCAATACCACGACTGAGGTGAGACCCTTGAGCAAGGCACCGAACCCCCAACTGCTCCCTGGGCGCTCCCCGGGCTGCCCACTGCTCCAGGTGTATGCTCACTACTGTGTGCATGCACTTGGATGGGTTAAATGCAGAGGACAAATTCCGAGTATGGGTCACCATAAATCAGAAAATTAGCTGGGAAAAATGGGAATAAAAAGTTAAATAAATCAGACAAAAGATACCCACCCTCAGGCCATCCATCATCAAAGCAGATTTCAGCATTACATTGATTTCCCACCAGTGGATCCTCTGCAGTGAATGGGTGTCGTCAGAGTGAGAGTCCCAACAGCTGATTAAAAACATCACAATGATCGACAAGTAATCCACATGACTCCATTCAATCACTTAATGTATGGCTGAGTATTTATAAGAAACAAATTAATCATTAAACTGTTGGTTTGGGCCAAAATAGTCCATAATGTATATGCTTCTTCCAGTGAAACAGTCCATGTCCTGTTACATCAAAATCTACTCACATTTTTGTTTAGAATGGTTTTGGACTGTTTTGGCTTGTAAGCAGTGCTTGATCTGTACATATTTCTCGCCTGATTCAGACGAGACAACTTTTTCAGTCATATTTTAGCAAGAGCAAAATAGTTTGAAGGTAAAAACGTATTAATGATGGACTTGTTTATTACAAGCACAAATCTTTTTGCTTCACAAGACTTTAATTGATTGACTGGAGTCTATGTGGATTATTGGGATGTTCTTATCAGCTGCTTGAACTCTCATTCTGATGGCACCCATTTACTCCAGAGGATCCACTGGTGAGCAAGTGATGTTATGCTAAATTTCTCCAAATCTTTTCCGGTGAAGAACACATTGACATCAAGGGTGAGTAAATTTTCAGCAAATTTTCCATTTTGGGTGAACTATTCCTTTAACAAACCCCTCTGTAAAGACCTTCAGAATATAGATAGGAATAAAACTGAAAAGTTTGGTGAATTGAAGTGCTACTGAAGTGGAGATTTCTGGCTCAGTGCATAAGAAAAAACTCATTTTGAGAAATTGGCCTTTAAAGATATGTGGTTGCAATTTACAGATGCTAATTATAAAGTGTAATAAAACACTTAAAGTTTCCAAACTGACCAATGCCTAAAAAAGAAAAGCCGTTGCCTACAGTGTCTTGCCAAGACATAGCAAGGATTTGGCACGAGAATGACTGAACGAATCCTTCCACCATTATGTTTTTAAATTCAGACCCCTCTGTATCCTCTCAGCAGGGCCTTGCACAGCAGATACCGATACCCTCCATCAGTTTCAGCGCTGCTGTCCTGTAGGTCTTGTAAAACGCTCGCTGTGCCACAGAGATAGCATTCCTCCAAATATCATCCTCCGAGGGCCATGATTGGCTGACTCCCAGGGTTCATTGAATGGGCTACTGGGAGTGTGCTGAGGTAAATAGTTGATGAGAGATTGCTAAGATTAATTAGCTCAGCTCATTGTCTTGGCTAATTCAGTCTTCCGCATGACCAAGCGTGAAAACGTAACCTGTTTTATAAAAACAAAAAAATAGAAGGGCATATAAATAGTTTTTTCCCCCTCCTCCTCCATCCTTCCTTTCAGATTGCAAACAAATACTATATACATTTTCCAGATTAAATGCAAATGACAGTGGCATTTTCATATTTGTACTCAGTTAGGAAATTAGCATCTTAATGATGTGAATCATAATGAGCTGGTGTGTTGACTCTCTAATGACACAAAGTGTGTGTTTGTTTTTATGAGCAGATCAATTCGGTCTAAAAGTTCTATTAATCCTTATCAGGTGATATTTTATATGTATTTGGGAAGTTGGCATAAAAATAGGAAAGTTTTGCATGTGTGTGTGTGTGTGTGTTCTAGGACCATTTAAAAAGGATTAGAGAAGGTAAGGTGGTGTTTTAAAAAAAAAGATATTTATTTCCAATATGTATGTATGTATTCATGTAGATTTTAACCTAAAATCTTGATGTTAATTAAAAGAAAAATGGCCATGCACGTGTCAGCGAGTTATGTAAATTGGAATGAAAACAGTTCTTGTAATATGATTTAGAAGCTAATTCATGCAAAAGCATACAACCCTCCATATGCACACAATCATAATTGTATATCATGCAAGGACAAATACTTTATGTACATATGAATGAACATGTGTCAACATGCTAATGAGTTAACAGTGGTGTGGCATATTTCTCTGCAGCATCCAGGCTGTCATAGGGTCACTCTGCACTCCAGGTTATTCTTGCCTAGAATAGTCCAGGAAACAAATGACTATGTAGGCATGACCAGCACGGTTCGATAAATTTCTCACATTTCCAGCAAATGAGTGCAGTAAGGCGCACATTAGAGCAGAATGGCAGTGGCATTAAATATTCAGCAGTGCTCTTATTAATGTTCATCCCATCAGCCAAATGCCAATCCTTACCAAGAGAGTGACAGAATGATTATTTTCTCTTCTATTTCTTTCCACCCTGTCGTCTCAAGTCCCCTTACCCCGAAAAAGAAAAAAATATAGAAAAAAACCTCTGAAAAGGCCGTCCGTGCAGATGGCAGCAAATGCGGTGGGTTTCAATTACAGTCTGAATGCCAAACAGCATTTACTTCTGGAGTACCTGCGTCTTCTTGAATCTAACAAAATGCATAGGGGAGACCCAGGCATCTCAGTAACTATAAGGTTTTAAGTCAAAAGTCCAATTCCACAAATGGTTATTTCTCTAGCAGCGTTTTTGGTATGTTGGTTTCAAAATGTTGAGTTTTCTTTTTTTCTTTATTTATTGTTTTTGAATTCTGTCCATATTTGTGTTATAACTTTGTAGTAATTAATTAAACAACATAACCACATTGACATCCATGTACAGTATGTATCCATGTGTATATATATGTATATAATTGCATGGATGTCAATGAGGTTATATTGTCTATCTCTTATATTGTTTATATTGTTTATCGTTGCTTTTTATTTATCCAAAAATCCAATAAAGAAAAAAATGAAAAAATAAATAAATAAAGCACAACTATTATCAGAATTGATAATAATAAAGAAATGTTTTATGCATCACAAGAATAACATTTTAAACAATATTGAAATATTACATAATTCCTTTAAATTGTAATAATATTTCACAATGTTACTGTTTTTACTGTATTTTTCATCAGATCAATGTGGCATTGGTGGGCATAAAGGACTTCTTCCAAAAAAACAAAACAAAATGAAAAAAACATTAAAAAATATTACAGACTCCTAGAAAACTAATAAAAAACAATATTGGAAAAAAAATATTACAGACTCAAGTTGGTAGTTTATCATGATTATGTATTTAATTTATAGATGTTTGAATTGTATGCTGGCTTTTCCTTTTTTCCATAATTTCTTCTGTTTAAATTTTAACTGTAAAATTTACAGCAGGCAGTTTAAAGGTAGGTTCTCATTATCGTAACTTACCCTACATAGGGGTGACAACATGTCTGGGGGTATGTTGTCACAAAATATAATTCAATGAACAGTTTTTTTTTTCGTTCTTTCTTTCCTCTGGGCATTAAATTATCCAATAGCAAGCCCTGTGATATTCACCATAGTAAAAGTGACAACTAGCCTCTGTGTCCTCTCTAAACATTATTTTTTAACCAGTGCTAGTGCATCATTATACTGCCACTAGCACAAAGCTCCAGGTGACGAAGGGAACAGCCTTTTCAAAGGAAGAGAAATGGTTCTCCTATGAAAAATCAATCTATCACATTATGAGGCATTGCGGGATTCATGACTGGAAAGTGTTCGTGGTCAGAATTGTGAAACTAATTGCCTGTGAGGGGAAATCAGATAATTTTAATTTCTATAGTCAATATTTGACCAGAGTCTTTGAAGTGCCATGGCCGTGGGTGCTTTTGGCTTGTTATCTGTGTGGATGCAATGGAATGATTTGCAAAATGAAAGGAAGAGGACGTGATGAGAAAGAGATCTGGAGAGAAAGAGTGAGACAGGGGTTAATAGCTTGCAGATAACTAAGAAAAATAAGTCCAAGTGCTGGAGCCACACAGACCCTTAATATCCATGGAACTGAGCTAATTGCACCATTTGAATAGATTTCGAGCTAATGGACTTTCCTCCCCCTAAAATCTTAGATTTGCTCACTTATCATGCATTAGATGAAATGGACCCTCTGTACTGATCAAGAAAAGAAACTGCATTTGACAAACAGGCATATTTTTCTCATTATGCTAAAGGATGCGGTACACCTGTAGCTGCAAGGTTTTTTTAAAAAAATGTGAAGAGGTCATATCTGAGTAGTTCCTCTTAGCTTAAAGTCAGTGGTGTAGGAGTAAAACCTGATGTTTGAGAACAAACACTTACATACATTCATACATACATACATACATACATAAAAGTTTCTAGAAATATACTAATACTATAGTTCACTTATAATCAAATTATAAAATATAAACCATATTCTAAAACTGCATGTGTTTGCGTTATATAATTTTATATATAATATATTCTTTAATATTATAATAATAAAGCATTAATAATTGAAGCTGTTTATAAAACACTGGGATATTTTATAAGTGCGTCAAACCAAATTGTTGCAAGACATAACACTCTCAGTATCATCTGATTATAGATTATAAACAGATGTAAGAAGTTCTGCAGAGGATCTAGCAGAGTTTCTTTCTCTGAACTTAATTGGTCACAGTCACAGTCAGAAGCACATGGTGATTTGGGTAGCTGAAAGTTGTAACACTCTTGAGAATATTATTCCTATATTCAGATCTTATTTAAAGAGATATGCTGCTGTTATTGAGAGCTGTACTGCATTTAATATTATTCAAATTTGAAGTAACTCAAAGAAGACTATATCTGTTTCTTAGTAATAATCATACTTGTATTCTCTTCATTGGCGTGACTGTGTTTAGTAGAAGCAAACTTCTACTTCTCGGCCTTGGGCTGTTTATTTAAATTCTCTTTATTCTGCATGTGCTCAGAGAGATCAGTGAAAGATGGTTTGATCTGGAACTGCTATTTAAAGCAGTGAGTAAATGACGTATATAGATCTTGTCAATGTTCCCAGGAATAACCTAAGTGCTTTATTCAAACCAGAAACCTCAAATCCCTCTATTTGCACAGTGTTTTGTCCTTGCTTTCAGGAAAGGCACTAAATTACTGTACATTCTGTATGAAATAATACTTTGATCTCTTTCTTTGCACAATGACAAAGAAATCCTTAAACAAGCTTTCATCTTATTATCATTCATCTGAAAAGTGTATCTTGTATACATTGAGTGTTTTTGGTCATTTAAATAAGAAGGTAATTATTTATTGCATATATACAAACAGAGAAAAAAAAATTACAGAAAAAAGGCTGACATTTATACATGGTAGTCCCCGATTGCTGTTTCATCTCTATTCTTAAGTGGATATTATTAATATATCTCTGACTCTGTATTCTCATCTGTTTCCTTTTCAAAGACAAATTACCTGCTCAATTTTTATTTTTATTGCATTTTTAGAAGAGAATGAAAAATGAAATTGTTCTATGTCTTCAAACTGTTAATGAGCAGAGCTGTGCTCTAACAAATTGAGAAAAGACACCATTACATGTGACTGAAAAAAAGTATATCTTGCCCTGATAATAAATGTCAGTGATAGTAATGATGGATTTTCCTCCATTCAGAAACTTCATTTGTGCTAATATCTGACTCACAGTATATTTTGCATTGAGATCTCCTCCTGATTCACCTCAGGTCCAAGTTTTATCTCAGAAGCCAACTATTTTATTTGTCATCATATAACTGTTACTAATTATTGTGTGATTGTGCATAAGGAATTAAGAGCCCATGTGCATTAGCTTGTGGGTCACACAGATCTTGTGGGTCACTGCAATGATGCTCTGGGTCTGCTGACGTATGGACTTTCTAGCAAGGCCAGCTGTAATGAACAGCCTGTCAGCACGATTCTAGAGGGCTGACGGTCCTGTGGCCTGTTTTAACCTTTACCCAGATGACATCATGTGGAGCCATGGGCTCGCTTCTCCTACCTGGCCAGACTCATAAATCAGGTACCAGAACGCTACAAACACTCATGTTTACGTTGATTGACCTCCATCCATGCTGTTTGAAAAACTGTTTGAGTGGATTGGGAGTGAATTAACCAAATGAGAGCTACTCAGTAGTATATAGCACTTACTGTAGGTCACTGCTTGCTGACCAGTGAATAGATATAGTATTAGGCAATCTCTGTGGCTTGAATAAACAGTCTGGCTGTCCCTCACTGATCGCTTCTGCAGATTAACTACTCAGGACCGAGTTGTGTTTTTGTGGACCGCCATGAAGGCGAGGGTGACAGTGCTATTCAACGGTCTGAATTATTTCCATGAGGCCACACAGCATATGACGTGCGATGTCCTCCCCCTCAACCGCACCGTAGGTCGCCTTTGTTATCAAAACTTCCCCCGCTTGATTGCCTCCGATCTGATTCTAGATCAAGTCAGTCATACTGAGTGGGAGTAGACAGGTCTCTCCACTTAACAAAGATGAGCTAATACAAGGCCAGAAATACAGTGAGATCAAACATCACAATGTTTTGAAAGGGTCTGTGATAAATCTTTGAAGTTATTCTGCAAATATTATTTTTCTCAACATTTTTTTAAAATATATTTCGCGGGCACTCAGAATAGACAGTCTCGGAAATGTATTACCTGCATTTAAAGGAATAGTTCACAAATGAATAAATGCACCAAATCTTTTTTTTGAAGAAGAAGAAGAAGAAGAATTGTTAAATGGGGGCCCAAATATTTATTTGGGATCAACTGAGGAATTGATAAAGGTGAACCAAGATGTGAATAGTTTTAAGATTTTACAATTTGATTTTCAAAAAAATCTATTTATAAATAAGCTTGCAAAAACGCTAATAGAAAATAGCTTCAAATCCTTAATTCTTCATCAGTTACTACTAAAGACATAATGAAATATAAAATTAATTTGTGGTTATGAAGCATTTAAATAGTCATTATGTCTATATTGTCTTGTATTACATTTTCAATTTGCTTGTTTGCATTTTTATTTAAGTCAAGTCATCTTTATTAATATAGCGCTTCATGCAATACAGATTGTTTCAAAGCAGCTTTACAAGGATAAAGGTTGTTTTTGGATTATCATAGATGAGATTCTTTAATCTATTTGTATTTTTTTATTTGATTTATTGATAGTTTTTCCAATGATTTATTAATTTCTCAAGCGATTGAGTATCACATTTCACTCTTAACAATAAAGACTCCAAAAGGGAGTTTTTTGCAGTGATGCCATAGAAGAACCATTTTTGGTTCCCCAAAGAACCTTTCAGTGAACAGTTCTTAAATGAACCATTTTGAAGGACATCTAAAGAACCTTTTCCATAATAAAGAAACTTTTCTGCATTTGAAAGATTCCATGGATGTTGAAGGTTCTTCGTGGAACCATCGATGCCAATAAAGAAGCTTTATTTTTAAGAGTGTTAACACCATAAATGTAGTTGAGACGAAAAACGAATCATATACTAAGTCTTCCAAACGGTAACAGTTAATTTTAATGATCCCTTTTAGACATTCTGACTAGAAATAACTTTGCAACTAAATGTCAACTACCAGTAGAATGTCTGCTTAATATTTGCTAACACTTTATTTTGATGGTCCCCCAACAGACATTCTACTGTTTATTAGTAACTTTGCAACTACATGACAACTTAGAATGTCTAAAGTGCACCATCAAAATAAAGTGTAACCTTCTTGTGCCATATGTTACCTTTGCGTAAGGAACAGACCAAAAATTATCCCAAGCATTCAATTAGTTCATGTATGCAGTTAGAAATGTAAATTTGGAATGACATGAGGGCCATTTAAGTAGACTGTTTCTATAATAAAGAGTCCCCACCAAAAAGTGTTTGCGTACATAAAGATTATGTTCTTTAACAAAAGGTAACAAAACAAACGTCTTTCAGCCAGAGGCGAAACCCACTGTTCTGTCGTACAGCACTATGTTTGCCTCATAAAATCCCAAGCTCATTAGCCAGACAAGTGCATCCGTGTCCATGTTAGTGAACAGAAGGTTCCATATAAATAGCAGGGTCTGCTTGAGTGGGAGACTGGAACTGTCCTCGGCAGCAGATTGCTTTGGGGTGGGGGACGGGGGGAGCTGGGGTGGAATGCAGGCAATTTCCCCCCACTGAGGGAGAGTATGGTGCTGATGGAATGTGGATTTTGATAAGAAGGTATGCCTGTGTGAGTGGTACGTCTGGCTGGGCAGATATAGAAGGAACAGAAGGGTTTTAATCTGGGGTAGTGAGCTGCAGCATTGGCAGCTGGGGCGTGCTGTAGCCCGCTGTATTTTGCCACACAACTTTGCGATTTGTTTCGAGGCGTAGGAGATACAGTGTTTGATTCACTGAGTGGTCACAGATATTGGGAATGAATCTCTCGAGGTATCGCTCGCCCACACGCTTGTCTTGTCCTCATTTAATTACTCTACTGATGGGAAACTCTTTGAAAGTTAAAATCTAAAGCTGTGGTTCTTAACTTGACTGGTGCGGGTTGTTCTTGTTATGCAGAACCTTTTGAGCTCAGCTGAAACTTAAAACATGAACATGTCTTGAAGTTTAAAGAAGTATTTCTTCTTAGAAGACTTTTAGAAATATGCTCAGGCATTTCAACTTTGTTAATTGTAACTTGATTTTTACACAATGGAAAGGAAATGTAACTGATCCACTAAAATAAAGGATTGAGAGTTAACTTACTTGAGGGTGTCAACTTAATATTGTATCATATTGTGAAGTTTTACAGTTGAATAATGTAAACAAATGTAATTCCACAAATTAATTTCAATGAATGAATGAACTAGGTGTAACTTTCATGTTGAAATAAGTAATAGATGTAACGTTCAACTTGTGAGACATGGTTAGTTGTGATTGATTCACTGTAAAACTCTCGTGGCTTATTGTACTTTTTCATGTTAGTTCTTTGACGACTTTGTACATTTTTTGAGGCCATTTTAAACTGCAACATAGATTCATGGCTAACAGATAAAAGAGTGAGCTCACACAATTGTCAATGGACTGAAATGAGCTAATATTAAATATCAATCTGATTTTCAGTCAAAATTTGAGTAAATATGACTGGGGTGCTGATATTCATTATCAGTGGAGCGAACTTGTGAAGCTTTAATAGTGTTAAGACAGATGTATATTTCTGACAAGTCAGTTTCTTGAAGCTGTTCCATTTTTCCCTTTGTTACAGCATTTTAATACATCAGGCAATGTTCTGAAAATTGCATTTTGGAGGAAACTCTCTTTATAGGCTCACAAATTGCTTAGTTATCCTGGTTCGTAATTTTATACGGCTGTCAGTTTGAGTTTTTCTCATTTATAGAAACACAGAACTGCTTACAATGAAATGTCCCAGGTTACTTTTATTGACTTTCACAATTGTGGCAATTGCATTAAACTCTCAACTTAGGTCCATTGCCTTCCAATATGACACAGACCTTTGAGAGAAGTGAGCTCAAAGTTATGAATGACTATCTGCAAGAGCCATCTTGACAAATGAAGATTTATGGACTGTTTTTCCCCACGAGAGGCATTACATCTTTTGGGGGGAACCATGATATCATCTGTTTTCATTAGGCTGAAAGCTTCCCTGAACTCTAAGCCCCCGTCACCAATATTTAGATTTAATAGTAATGTCCCACATGATGGGATGTACTGTATAAAAGTAAAAGTAAATGTACGGTCAGTCATCAAAAACTCACTGTTATAGGTTGCTTTTTTATTCCCATTGCTGCATGTGTGATTTTCTGTATCCCTTCTTTCATATATTTGATACTTCTTGCCATATAGCTAGCATATTAATTATGTTCTTGGAAATAATGTGCTTGTAATATAAATAGACTCACAATCAGTATAGTAAAGGAAGCTGCCAAAATATTTCAGTGTGTGTGGGTGTATATGTACAGTATCTCACAAAAGTGAGTACACCCCTCACATTTCAGCAACAATATTAGTATATCTTCTCAAGGGACAATACTGCACAAATGAAACTGGGATATACATTAGAGTAGTCAATGTGCAGCTTGTATAGAAGTACAGATTTACTGTCCTCTAAAAATAACTCAACATATAGCCATTATTGTCCAAATAACTGGCTTGAGACTCCTCTCACAGGAATCATTGTGCAAGTTTTGTAATGTGTCACAGTATCCATTTTTTTTTTACCTTTATAGAAGTCTCAGAATGATGAAGATCAATGTAATGCTACATAACACCAAGTATTTTCTACACACGTTTCAAAATCTCACATTTGACATCAAAAGTGTCCAGTTTAAATTGGTTGAACACCCTGCAGATCCACAACACCAAATAAATGACCTCGCTGTTTGACCTGTGTCTATTTCTCCAGTGAGAGAAATGAATTGTCTTGACATCTCCATCTTCATCAAGTTCATTTGTTTTGTGGTTGAGGTCCCAGAGCAACGTAGAAGACCTCATAACCCTGTTTAAATATCTTTATTAAACCCATTCGTCTTTACAATCATCCTAACATGTTACTTTCTCAGATGTGATCGTATGTAACCACGGCAAGATGAAAACAATCAAATAAGCAGAGGAACTGCACCTTCCCTGTGGAATCACATTATCCTTTAACACCCCAGGACTTTTAATGAGGAAAATAATCAATTGACTTGAATCTGTGACTTCAAATATTGCACTCCGATTAAGGAAAGTACTTAGAAAAGATGAATTTTCACTTACAGAATAACATGATTTTATTGGCTCATAAGCTCACACTCTGACTGTATATAATGAATACACTGTAACAGATGCTACTGGAGCAGATCAAACCCTCCAATCAAACCCTAAGCAGCAAAGACACCTCATTTTTTCACGATTCCCCGCTGCACTAACTCTGGGGCTACACTGAGTGTTTTTATTTATTTCTCCCCAGGTTGTGTAAGAAAGCTTTACCACTCTTTAAGTGCTTAATGAGACAGACAGACAGAAAGAGAAGGAAGAGAGAGACAGAGAAATCTCATCATAGAAATAAATGAGTATGAGTATGAATGAGCATATGTGGCAAAATGTAATTACCAGATTAAAAGGAGGGGAAATGCACATTAGGAATAAAGCAACATTAGAGGCAGGGGTGTAATGGTGTCTTTGTGGAAATGTTTCATGTTCTTCTAGCAGTGGATCAAAGTGTGGTTTTTTTTTCCCCCTCATTGTAAAACGGGATCTTGGTCATTTTCTACCATGTTGGAAGCACTCGTTTGACATAAGAAATAAAAATGAAATATAGACTGCCCTCTCCATTCAAAATGAGAGGCATTATGTTCATGAATCATTTAGGATAGTGAATGTTCTTCCAAGACAAATACGTGTAGACGTCAAAAAAAGTTTTAGGAAATGTTGAAATATTGGTGTTTTTCTCCTACGAACCTTTACAGCCAAATTAAATACTATATCATTTTGAGGAACATCAGGGTTATGTGATAATATTTCCTGTCTGAAGCCAAATCTGTGAGTTTAAAAGCAGGAATTAATCCAAAAGTCCTTCTGGATATTCTTTTTGACATACGCTTACAGTAGCAGCATAAGCTTTGATCTTAATTCTGTCCATATTCAGACAATCAACCAAAAAGTTTCCAATCTTGCCTGAACCAGTCCCCTGTTAACTCAAATGTTCTGTAAATGTTGAAATCCCATCCAAACAGTACTTAAGTCTTTGCTATCTCTGTATTGCCTCTGAACATTTTATGAAACAATTGAGGTCAAAGGTTTGATGCTGGAACACTATTGCCTACACGGGAATCTTTCATTTTCTGGACAGTTTTCGGTTAAACCATCCTTTTAATCCTAACTCGTACGACAGGCTGGTTTTTGACCCTGTCAGTATGGTGCCTTTTAAAGTGTGCAGTGTGAGCTGATTGGTGGCTGGGAGCTTGAAGACAGAGGAGTTTGTTGCATGTTCTCGGGCCAAAAGCAAAATGTCCAAGCGATTTAAGCCCCGATGATCATCTAACGAGCAGCAGAGAGTGGAGGCTCCCGACTGTTTTGGCTGTGGGCAGAGTGAGGAGATAGATTTGTTCCAACTCACGCAGTAGTCGAAAAAAGCAGTTAGCGAAGCCCTTGGGGATGGATGGACTCTGAACGGAGCTGCTGTTCTTTTTAAAGAACTCATGCGCCACTTATCTCCAACAACCTTTAAAACCCGGTCCCACGGTCTGATATGCAAGTAGCGGTTTGCATGCATGCTTTAACTCACCCCCAAGACCGTAACAGAATATCTATAGCATTGTACTGTAATATTAAGTACAAACAAACTGATTTGGAGTCTCCTGTAAGATGGACAAATGTTCTGTGAAGTTCACCAAAGTGTAAACGGATCCATAGACATACATTAAGGCAGTACTGGGAGATTCTGTGCCATCCAAATCATTTCCTTTGTCCAGCAAGAATAATGATAAGGTATCTGGTAAAATATGCAGTAATTCTTACAATAGTACACTGTTGGCTTTATTCATTCAGGGAGGCTTTGCCAAGAGAGCACAAGCTGGTGATTTACTTAGAATTTAATGCCTCACTTCTCATGATGCAGTTTGGCGGAGATGCACAGTACTTAGTGATTTGTATTTTTTTTTTTTCTTTCCCAAGTTGCTTTTCATTACATAAACATTGTGTGTAATGGGATATAGCAACAAGTCATAAAAGAAGTTTATTCCATTTAAATCTGAAATTAAACAGCTGTAATTTAGAATTCAAATCTTCCGATTCAATGTTATTGTGTTAAAAATATTAAATCGTTAGCCTCAATATTTCCTTTCTCGTAAAAGGAAAATGCTTTATTCCAAGGCTTTTACTGTGTGCTGTTTGTTATTTCACCTTTTTAATATGGTTGGTTAAACATTTGAAGGGAAAAAAAGAGATTATCCTTTTTTTAAGAAGCAATTGGGTCGTGTGAATTTACATAAGATTTAGGAACATAGGTCTTTTAATCTATTCTCTAACAGTCTTTGAAGTTTATGACAAGTTTAAAGGTTAATATTATTAAAACAAAACTGCAGTGTCCTAAGGATATAATTCATAGCCATTTATAAATATTTCAGTCTCACTGCGAGTTCATTAGCATAAACAAAAGAAATTCTGTCCATGTGACGCACATTAGCTGACGCGCACATTTGAGCAAATACCGACACACACTTTTAAAAACCTCTCTGCATCCTAACATGTTGCTGACCTAATCGATTTTATAAATGGAAATAACCAGCAGCTCTGCTAACATGCAAGATTTCTTTATGCAGAGTATGTGTTTCGTCAAAGTCTCTAAATATATGTTCTGGAGCATGCTGGTGGCTTATAATGTTGGTGATGTCTGATGCCCCCAAGGAGTGGTTTGACGTAATGACTTCTTTGCATGCTCGCATGAGCACTGGGGATTATTCTGGAGCTTAAATAAAGCAGGGAAGAGACCCAGTGCTTTCACATCAAGCAATAATGTGCAATAGTATGAGCATTCTTAGAAGAAGTGTTCAGATTTAACTAAACATTGCCATGTCCAATTAGTTTCACAATATGTTTTCTATATTTTAGCCATGTTGTCATAAGCACTGAACTTTTTTTTTTTTTAATTATCAGACTATTGCCTTATGTTAGATCTATGTGTCACTGGGGGGGAAAAAATGAAGCCTTGCACCACATGAAAAAAAAAAAAAAAATTATTATTTTAGTAAATTAATTATCATAGGGTTGAGTCCAACCTTTGCTTCTCTGAATTACAAAACAAATACACTACTACAAATATAAATGTTTAGAGTTAGTAAGACTTTTTTTTAAAGATTTTTATTTTATTTTATTTTATTTTATTTTATTTTCATTTTTTATTTATTTAATTTTTATTTTAATCCAAGGCTGCATTTGTTGCATCAAAAATACAATAAAAAAACAGTAATACTGTGAAATATTATTACAATTTGATACTCAAGAAATATTTCTCATTATTATCAACATTTAAAAAAGTTGTGCTGCTTTGTTTTATGCATTTTCCCCCCATGATCCTTTGATAAATAGAACAGCATCTGTTTGAAGTATAGTTTGTAACATTATAAATGTCTTTACCGTCACTTTTAAGTAATTTTATGTATCCTTGCTGATTAAAGAATATTCATTTATTATATCTCAAGAAATCCTCAGTTGTGTTTCAATATCACAAATATCACGAAACGAACACCATGCATACAGTGAATGCTGAAAACTTCTAAACATGGTATTAGGTGATAAGTGTACAAGATCCTTCTTTTCTAACTTATGCTTATTTCTCCTCTCTTTGCTTTCTTTAGGTTAACAGGTTTCCAAATCCCACCTCCCATCACAAGCACTGGGTCTGTGTTCTCCTTGAGACTCACCAGTGACTTCGCCGTGAGCGCACATGGCTTTAAAATCTATTATGAAGGTAAGGATTCCAGTCCATTCTGTTATGCTCCACCTTGTTACACTATATTGTCATTTATTGCACATATCCGATGAAATCTGCAGCATTAATTAAGAGCCGCTCTGCTTGGCGAGTTAAAGGCTACCCTGCAATCTGTGCCAATCATAATTGTATTTATTAAACCTCAATGAAGAGGTGGTCTCTGACTACAGACCTCATCACTCCCTATTAAACTTCATCAAATTACTGTCTGGAGGCTTTGGCTAAAATATTTTTTCCCCTCTTTTAGACACTTGCATCAAATTCTAGGAAGATGGCACAGAGCATTATATCACCTTTTATTTAATTCATTTTGCATGTTAACTAATGGATAGTGAAGGGTACATGACGTCTATCTCTTTAGTGCATTAGTCTTGGATTTTTTCCAGTTGCTTGGCTGTGCTTTAGAGCCTCCTAGTCTTATTTAAGAAGACGTACAGCCTAAGGATTTATTTACTTATTTATTTAAATGCTAAATAAATAAACTAACAGACATTGCTCTGTGAATATAAAGTTATTTGAAATTGTCTGTCCATTACATGCCTTTATAAGATGCATCATAATGCATATTTATGCACAGCAGAGTTGTGTTTAACTTCTTTCCTTATCAGAGCATTTGGTGGCTGGATGAATGGGTGGAAATACATTGACTACACATTTTAGCTTTGTGAGCGAGGCGGCAGGAGGGAGATTGATGAGTGTGGTCTTGTTCGTGTGTAGCAGAACCGCTCTGCGTGTCTTTCATTGTCTGATCTGAGTCACTTGAAGTAGGCTGCGTCAGCCTGAAGCATCATTTACTGTGTTGTTTTAGTGTCTCGGCCTGGTTGCCTCCTCTTCCTTTTGATTCATTTTTTTTGGATCAAACTGTGCATGGAAAAAGTGTCTCACTACTGCAGAGTCAAACATCTTTTGTCAGAAAGCTGTGGGCTCTAATATGTTCTCGTACACAGCTTAAGTAAAAGTGATTGTTAGTACATAAGAAGTCAAATTTGGCTTAATTAAAAAGGGATTTAAAACTTTTTCAGTTAATTTTCTGGCTAGTTCATTTAAAACACATCTGCATGGAAATTTAGGAAAGTATTTCATTTTATTTTTGAGAAACATCAATTTATGGTGTCATTAATCGTATCAGATGGTGCATTTTTTTCTTTCTAGGAATCTAGACATGGATGTACTTTAAAATATTATTGAATGAGTTTGAAAGAGAGTTTGTGAAATGCACTCGTGATTGTTATGGAGGCTTTTAACCATGGTTTTATTAAGCAGTTTATTTTCTTTCTTCTTTTAAACTATGCTTGTAAAAGACCCAAGTGACCTTCATGTCATGTTTCAGAGCAAACTGAGAATGTAATCTTCACCTAGGGAAAGCAATATTCACTTTTATTGAAAACAAAGAAGGTCTTTGGAATGTTTTATAAAATATACACTATATACAGATATACATATATTATATACACATATATATGTACGTATTTCTGTAGCATTGCACTGGTTAGCCCCACCTACTGAGTCTAATTGGTTCAAAATTACACTCCACATAGTCCACATAGTTTGATTTGCTGTAATTTTGTCATGTTATGCTGCATTTTTGTCCTCGTCTGGACAGACAAATTACTCTCCTTTTGAAGCTTGTTGCGTCACGCCTGGTTAGGGCACATTGTTGCACCAGCCTGTCTGGTTGCATTGCAAACAACTGAAGCGCTCATAACTTATAATAATGTGCTGTTTGTATTTTTGCACAACTCCACAATCAGGAGATATTCAAAATCAAGTCAAATTCAGCTGGAGATGTGTGTGCTTTGGGCTTCCTGCATGTTTACATAATCAAATGTTTCATAACGTGGACAGCAGTTGGGAATGCATAGCCTCATCAAGCAGTCTGTCCCAGAAATGCTAGGTTCAATAAACTTTCATGCAGAGCAGAGTTCCTGGTATGACTGGTAATGATCTTAATGTTTCAACATGGGCGGATGGAGGCTGTGGTTGGGGAGGTGTAGCTGTATGTCAATTACAATGTTATTGGCAATAGACGGGATATGAGTGGGAATGTTTCAATAGAGGCTGTGGATGCAATATTCACTACTGTGACTCTGATGCTTAAAAATTTCGACCCCTTTAAGATCACTGGATGGTTAGCGTAGGAATGTGTGCCAGCTCTTTTTCATCAAACATTTATGTATTTTTATATGATTAGCAGTAGGTTCACTGGGTTCAACTAAAAACTCAATGTTCGCTTGTGTTGTGTACAGTCCCACTCGACCTCTCTGTCCCCATTTCCTCATCTGTCTCAGAGTTAAAAATTGGCAAAAGCATGCTAAATGGTAGGCAGTCTTCCAAACAATTAATAGAGATTATTTTTTAAAGGCTCTTATAATAATTTTTCCCTGGGGTCCGCTTATGTTGTATATAAATAATTGAACTGAATTACAATTAAACTAGCAATGTTTGTTTATTTATTTATTTTGTTTTTCCTGCTATGCATATGTGTAGCATATGTGAAATTAGAAATAATCAGTCTCATTCATTAATAATTGCATATAACAATTTGTATTTGTACACACAATAGAACTTCTCTTGAAAAAATTTTGCTTAATTCACAACATGTAGATGCACATATGAAAAAAATTCAGTAGCACTTTAGTATGTGGACCAATTCTCACTATTAACTAGTTGCTTATTAGAATGCCTATTATTAACATATTTTATTACTTATAAAGCACATCTTCTGCATACCCATATTCTACATCCCTAATCCTACCCAATACCAAAAATTAACAACTACCTTACTATTAATAAGCAGCAAAGTAGTGGTTTACTTAGGCAAAAGTCATAGTTAATTGTTTGTAAATAGCAAGAATCGGACCTTAAAATAAAGTGTGACCGAATTTTTCTTAACCTTCTAATGTTGATGAATTTGGAGTATTTTAAATAAGCAACTGTGTGGCCAGTGTTAATCATTTGTTCGTGGTACCGACACTACTTTGACTCATTTTAATACAAACGTAACTGCCGCAATGTGACAATTACCTCGGTGACAATTATCTCAGAGGACTTTAGTATTAATATTACTACAATATTAATAATAATAATAATAATAATAATAATAATAATAATTCATTACATTTATATAGCGCTTTTCAAGGCACTCAAAGCGCTTTACATATAAAGGGGGGGGGGTCTCCTCAACCACCACCAGTGTGCAGCATCCACCTGGATGATGCGACGGCAGCCACAGTGCGCCAGAACGCCCACCACACACCAGCATTGCAAAAACAAACAAACAAACTGACTCGTTTTAATAAAGTCACTAAAGGTTCGTTGGGGAACCAAATATTGCATTGCTACTAAAGCCCCGTTTTTGAACCTTTCTTTTTAAGAGTGTGGCCAAATCATGGAGCAGAAAAGTCAATGAATGAATCAGTGATTCAAACTGAATGAATCATTCTGAAACTGATTCAAAGTTTTGATTCAGTGGAATGAGTTTCAGTCCCTTTACTCTAGTTTATAAATCTAGACAAACCTTTCATTCATTCATTCATTCATTCATTCATTCATTCATTCATTCATTCATTCACATCCCAAAAACTGCCCATAGAAAACGAGTGAGCAGACATTTGTGCCCAGGAATCCAAAAGATGCTGACTGATTTATTTTACATAAGTCTTCGTTTTCATGAGGGTGTCATGAGATTATTGCATGGTGCTGACAAGTAGTGAAACAGGACACAGACAGTTTAAAGCAAAAGCCTTGAGTGATTCTTTCCCACCTTTCTAAACCTAATCTATTCAATATAGGATGAAGTAGGATTTTTCTTTTCTCTGCACAACATGTAATGAATTTAGAGATGTTTGAGAGCACATTCACTTAATCAGGAAGATCTGCACTATTGCCGAAGGTCCCAGGAAGTCATTGCTTTTTTTCCCCTCCAGATTGTATTTCCTTTTCAATTTGATGCTTTCCTGTTTGCCTGGAATATTTAATATCCTCGCTAATGACTATCCACCGCTGGCCTAACATGCATGCCTCCTCCAAGCATATTTTCAGGTTGAAATTAATTGTATTAATTTATACTGGCGTCTAACTTCAGGCTTATTTGTGAAGATCATTTCCCAGCGGTAATGGGGGAGCTGCTGCTTTATTATGAGTGCTTCTGCTGACCTCTTCAGTCTCCTGTCACTTTATTTTGAGTGACAACAGACTGTCTCTCATACTTTATCATAATTAACAGTGAATTAATCAGATGTTCAATAACCCAGAGTGTAACCCACCATATGCAGCTAAAGTGTTTAGAGGAACGGACTATTTGGGAATGTGATGATGACTGACAATGGTTATGGGTATTTCTGGAGATATGATGACATTATTAAAGCGAAGGATTGTGAATGATAGGTTGATGGTTGATATCAGTTCTCACTGTGGCTAGACGGCTGCATAGTTGCATATATGTCAATCATGATACAGATTGTTTCATTTTAGTTTTGGATAGGGGTGGGTGGTTTGAATTTTTTATTTATTTTTTTTTGTTAAGTTATGCAGTTATTAATAAATAAATAAATAAATGCATTTATTTTGTTTACAATAACATTCAAACGTTTATTTAAGAAATTAATACTTTTATTCAGCAAGAATTCATTAAATTGATCAAAAGTGACAGTAATGACATATGTAATGTAAAGATTTCTGTTTCAAATAAATGTTGTCTTTTTGGACTATCATTCTTTATATCAACAAATTCTAAAAATAAATAAATAAATAAATAAAATATCACGGTTTCCACAAAATATTAAGCAGCACAATGGTCTTCAACATTGATAATAATATGAAATGTTTCAAGAGCACCAAATCAGCATATTAGAATGATTTCTGAAGGGTCATGTGACACAGAAGGCTTTCTGAAACATTAAAAAATATTAATAACCCCATACTTTTAAGGTTGTCAGTGTTGACATGTTAACTTAAGTTATTGCATAAGTTTACCTCATTTACCAAATGTTACATTTTTAGTGTTTTCATTTTGCTAGTACAGTAAGAACATATAAGCCGAATCGCTTTAATATTTTTTGCACAATATAAAAGGGTCTTTATGCCTGAAATTATAGCTGCCATTATCTGTTTAGAAAGGTTTGAAAACCTCTTGATTATTCGACCAGAGATACTAAAATATTTGATGGTGTAGTTACGATATCTACCAGCAGGGGCCAGCGGGGCTGTTGCAACCAGCCAGACCTTGATTGGTTTATTAAGATGGATGAAACGATCTTGAGATGAACCCCAACAGCACCACTCAAGTACTAAACGTTATTTACTCTATCCTTGATGATCCCTTTTTTTGTCTCGCGCTGAAAATATAAATCTGCCGTGTCTGGGACCGGCAAACTCAGACAGCAGGTGGGTACTGGGAGCATCCGTCTCGTACAGCTCTGCAGCACAAAGGATCAGTTGTTTACTTTTAATTGAATCCGCAGGTGATAAAGAGCATCTAATCTTCAAGCGTGGGTAAAGACCAGTCCTGTCAATAATCAAGTCTCTCATCTGAGCGTCTGCTGAGGTATGTCTTTCAGAGGGAAGAAGAAGAGGGAAAGAATAAGAAAAACTGTCAAAGCAGCCTCCTTTATTTTCAGATCGATGGTTTCTCCAGAGTTCTTGGCTTCTAATCCATTAGTCGGCTTCCCGTTTTAAAGAACACCGTCAAATCTTGTCCATTAAAATGCCGCCTTCTCATCTTAATAGCCAAGTTCTTGTCTTATTGACTGCACCTTTGTCATTTCCAAACTCAATTGTGTGACATCTGGGCTGAAACTAAGACAAAATGACAATGTTGGTGTCATGTAAATCTCATCTTTCACATTTGTAATTATAGATGAGCTCATTAATTGCTGGAAAATATTGAAAAAATACCTCAAGGGACTTTTTTCCCCTTACACCGGCAATTAGCAGTGTACCAGATGCTGAAGTCATCTACATCTAAGTGCTTGACATGAATTGGGCCTGAAGAAGAAACATAATGTAATTAAGAACTGTATGGTTTATAAGACAGACATAATAATTGCATATATTTTATGTGTATATATATATATATATATATATATATATATACATAATTGCTACCAACATGTTTACATCTCAAACGTGCCACCAGCAAATTAATTTTCTTAGATTACTTCAAACGTTGCTGTCTCTTGATATGAGTATCAGAAAATCTTTGTCTTTCAGCAAATCTGTGTGTGACAGACTGCATAACTGCCACTTTTTGACAAGTTCAAATCCTTTGTGACTATAAATCTTACAGGTTTAGCCAGCATGTGGCTTGACATTCTTGCACAGTCCTTGAGATTTCAGACAAAGCCCATCCTTCAGATTTGAGGTGTTGTGCCGACACAAAAGCTTCTTACAGAATTAATTAAACATGTGCATGCTAATTGCTGCCATCCAGTAAAGATCGTTTGCCCTCAGAGCGCAAAATGAGATGCACAGTTCAATTGAAAATCTTTACTTGTCTGACTTCGCCAATTTGAAAAGCTGCATGTTGCAGATTACCGGGTGGTTAAGAGAATCATTTGACCTCCAAAAAAACTGACATGCTACATGACGAGATACTTAATTGATCTAGTCAAAAATGACAAGTATCTTGGCAAAGAAACGTGACAGAAGCCAGCCAATCTGATATACTTAAGATATCAGGATTGACGTCTGTCACTTAGAAGTTGATCAGAAAAGAAATCTGCTGCATTTTACAATATGCACTTTGATTGCCTTTATTTATCTGATGTCTAAGAATAAACAAATACATTTTTTAATTCGATTTTTGTTTTTTTGGTTTGGTTTGGTTTGGTTTGGTTTGGTTTGTTTTGGTGTGGTTTAATTGCGTTTGGTTGCGTTTTGTACCAAACTGGTCTCATGACATACCTCTGGGAAATTTTTCTCAAGACTCTAAATACATACCGCCATGTACGTTTCATGACATATTCAATGTGAAATGTCCACCGGGTGGCACTAAAAGAGTGTTCGTTTTTTTGCCGGAACAGATGAACGTACATATGGTACGTTTTATGTGACGTTGGTTTTGTAGGTGTCACCGCAGTTCTGACTTCAAGTGTTCGTTGAGTGGTGCTATAAGGCTAATGCTCCATGACATTTTAAAATAAAATACCATCTGCACTACACCTAAACCTACTTAATAGTATGAACAAAAGCATATGTGATGTAAAAACACAATCGCAAGCATGCCGTTTTAGCTTGTTTTTCTGTCTCTCATCTTTCAGCTCTTTCATCGTGACTCATGTTTTTGACGGGAATCATACCCAAGGATTCTGCATCCTAAATCCAATTCCGTGCCGGCTGAGCTAACGAGCAAGCTTGTTACATCCGGAAAGCGATTACAAGTGCTCGCTGTTTTACCACCTCTAGTGTTCATTTCTTTTGGAAACTGCAGTGATATGTGCTTACTGGTATGTATTTCCCATCTTGTAAAAAAAGTTCCCAGAGGTACGTTTTCGTCATAAGACCAGGTAGTTTTGTACTTACATTTTACTATTGTATAGATATTTTTGAGCTTATATCAATTGTTAATGTCATACAAATGATAATGGGATAATAATAATAGTAACACACATTTAGTGCGGCACAAAAAAAAAAAAAAAAAAAAGTAAATAAAAGACTATGCATTTCCCTATGAAGGCTCCAGGAGATCTCGAACTCCCAGCCCACCTGATGTGTTGTAATTAGACTAATAAAATAGTCAGTGCATTGTTCGAAGGTCCCGAGAGCAAATACTGATGTGCTTTTTGTACAGATTGTGTGGCCTTCCTTTTGTCCACAGTTCAGCTGCTCTCATTAGCATGAAAACAACTTCTTCACTAGCCTTGTAGTACTTCCATGACCTACTTCTAACCCAGGCTTGTACTTCTGTCTTAACTCCACACGAGCCTCCTCGCTGGGACTTGTGGGTAGGGGAGGATGTCACCCTTCTCCTCACACACTGTATCCATCATTCTCCATCTGTTGGAGTGGGCCGAGCCAACACCTCAGAGCACACCTGCTGATAAAAGCAGCTGAGCCCATTGAAGATTAGTGCCAACTGGTCACAGCCCTTTAGGGCTGCGTTTTCCCATGGTACTCTGCTCTCTCAGCTCTCCTTCTGCTGTGCTCTGCTCTTATCGGGCCTTTCAGACCCTCATCTTGTGCCTGCTATTTCTATGGTCAATCCATCAATAAATAAACTTGCTGAACAGCCGAGGCTTTGGTGGACACTAGTATTGCCTCTTTTGTTGTCTAATTAGACTCAAATTAACGGCGTGGCTCTAAATCTTTCCTAACTGAGCTTAATTATGTAATGATTGAGACTGAGTCACTTGGTTATTGTGATACAATTCATCTTAGAGTTGTTTTGGTTGAATGAGAGGGAGATTAAATTAAGATTTAATTAATTAGCCACATTATGGTTGGCAATATTTATTGCGACTCAGTAATGACTTCTAGACATTATGCAAAACTTGTAACAAAACAAGTTATGGAATAGCATTTCTGCCTAAATAAATAAATAACCCTCAAGTGTAATGTATTTTGACCATAGTAGTTGTAATTCTGAGATAAAGATTAAAGTTGCATATTTTGTTTTTTATTATATTGTACTTTCTATTGTTTTTGTATATTATATAATAAAGATAATATATTTTGTGTATTTTATATTATTATTATTATTATAGTAGTTGTTGTTCTTATTGTTATTATGAACTTGTATATAAAAATCACAATGTGATTTTATCGATGCAGCGTTATTACGACTTTATCACCATATAATAATATATAACATATATGTATATATGTATATGTAATACCCCTATGTATATAATACCTATATAAAATTGCAATATACTGCAAAATCACAATTTTATTTATGTTTTTTATTTATTTATTTTATTTTATTTATTTTTTACTATGTGTACTATGTAAAGTAAGTATGCCAGCTGGTTCTGCTCCAGTCAGCTTACACTTGTGCTGTAGAAAATGCTTGACAGCTGGACAAGTCATACAATTTTTCTGATACTTTATCCCATCTCAATACCATCCTGGCAAGATCTGGCAGGATATACTATAACTTCCCACACAATTTACCTCTTGAATCTTGACTACTACCCCTATTCTCTCTGCAGCAGGGAAGAGAAACTGCAGTGCTCAATGTACACGAGTCATTTTGCATCCACTGCTGCTCTTCCTGCGTTCAGAAATGCTCTCCAGACTAAGCTGTGGATTATACTCCAAGACTGCAAGTTCTGCAAGGCCTCGGCTGAAGTTTTCTAAAATGAATGTGTCAAATTCGCATGAGATTATTTCAGTGCAGATGCATCAAAGAGTTTGCGCCAAGTGTTCATAGACTCTCTCCATCCCCTTAGCTCAGGTCTTAAAAATGGAAGACAGTGTAGTTTTAATATTCCTGCAGCAGCTTGGCTTTGCCTCTGCTCTGACATTTTAATCGCTGGGAGGGAGATAGAGCTGTACGTGTATGCTTGTGCTGGATTTGGCTTGGCTCTCTTAAAAGAATAGTTCAGCCCCAAAAGATGTGTAGTTCTGTTTTTATTTATTTATTAATATGTTGTTCCTAACCCATATAACTTTCAGATTTTATAGAAAAGGAAAAGTGATGAAGGATTGTGAGCAGAAGGCTTTAAAAATTCAAAAAGGATGCAAAACAGAGGCTCATACTATTTTATTCCTATAGTTTCCAAAGCAATAGGATAGGTTTGTGTGAATGAAAGGGATAGTTCACCCCCCCCCCCCCCCCCCCCAAAAAAAAGTTATTAATTACTCACCCTCATGTCGTTCCAAACCTGTAAGACATTTGCTCATCTTCGGAAGACAAATTAAGATATTTTACATAGGCATATATTAAGATGTCTAAGCACAGTCAGAAAGCTCTCAGATTTCATCAAAAATATCTTTGGATAATTTGTGTTCCGAAGATGAACAAAGGTCTTATGGGTTTGGAACGACATGTGGGGTGAGTAATTAATGACAGAATTTTCATTTTTGGGTGTGAATCAATTACTCTGGTTCACAAAACTAGTCTGAATTGGCATCTCGGAAATAATTGTATTATTGTCTCACCTTTGCGCTGGTACACACATCATCGGAGAATAGATGTTTTCGAAGAGGATAAATTTGCCCAAAAATGAAAATTCTGTCATCATTTACTCATCTTTATGTTGTTCCAAACCCTTATGACTCTGATTTATGTTCAAAACACAAATAAAGATATTCTGAATCCTGAGAGGTTTCTTTCCCTCCATTAAAGGAAAGTCTAGATAAACAAAACTTAGAAAATCCAAAAAGGTCATAAACTTATTTATGAATTGAGTGGTTTAATCCAAGTCTTGCGAAGAGATATGATTGGTGTAACAGATTAACAGATTTCAGTGGTGGGACAGAATCCTCTAAGGTTTGAAAAGACATGAGGGTGAGTAAATGACAGAATTGTCAGAATGGTACATTTTGATTTCATAGTGATTTAACTGCTCACTGGAGTGGAAGATTATCAGTGAATAATGACTTCAGTTTAGGTCTGTTCTTCGCACAAAATTATTGAATCTAGGTCATAGATTCAGGCTTTATGTTATCTTTTATGGGTTTTGTGTCCTTTTTGAAGCTTTAAAGACAATCCTTAGTCATTGTAAGTGCAAAGAAAACAGATTCTTCAAGATTTCATCTTTTGTGTCATACATGGTTTGACTGACATGAGAGTAAGTAAATGATGAAAGAATTTAATTTTTGTGTGAGTTATCCCTTTAAGTAGTGGTGGTAGGAAAAAAAAAGCTCATATGTTCGAGGTGACAAGTGATGTTGTGGGCGTCACTTTGAGGAAGTGACTTCAAAGAGTTCTGTTCCATTTGCAGGCTGCTTGGCACCCGCTGTCAATGCAATGGATTGGAGGGATGACCTTGTTGGGGAACGTGGCAGAGTACAGGCTTCTTGGTGTGTAGACACATTGAAAAAAAGAAAGGAAAAAAAACGGTAGCATTGCCACACCATCAATAACAATTACAAAGCTGAGGCGCTGTCGACTCCTGCAGGATATAATAACACAAAAGATGACATGCCTTGAGCACCAATGATGCCTCTTTTCTTTTTCATCATGGGAGAATATGAGTGCAAGAGGTTATCTGAGGTGTTCTGCCATAATAAATCTAATCATACTTTTAGAATGCAACATGCCAACTCAAAAACACCAAATCTTTGTATCAATAAATAAATGATATTAGTAAAAGCATTCTTCAATATCTTCTTTTATGTTCCACAGAAGATGGAATGTCATACTGGTTCAGAAAGGCATGAGGATGAGAAAATGAATCTCAAGCACATGATGGTTCCTTGGCTGTTTGCCATAATGGCCAATCTGAGATTATTATCTGATTAACACTTCTTATCTGATCCACATTACCTAAAGATGTCATCAAAGTATGAGAGCAGTGATTTGCAGTTAATAATTGAAGAGCACCTGACTCTGGTTGTCAGAGCGGCAGGGTGTGTGCAGGTTTTCTTTATTTAGTTCGGTTTAGAACAGTGAGAGCGGTGCTGTGAGGCCCCATGCAGAGCTGCGCCACAGGGCTGCATATGTTGTGAGTCTGTGTCAGGTTAACATCTGTCCTAACTCTCGGGAAGACTGTGATGTGAATCCCACTCAGTCATAGTCTGAATGTGGTTGGTGTGTAAGTAGGTGTATGTATGTGTGTCTCTGTCTGTCATTAGTGTGGTGTTATACCGTATGTTTTTCTAAACCCACAGAGAGGCTTTGTCAGCCATTGTGGTGGCAGCATGTTATTGTTCCTCGACAGAATCCATTCAAGGATTTTGTGCACATGCAGATTAGGTCTCTGCGGTATACCAGTACTAAAAATCGACTGGAGTACAAAATTGTTTTTTAAAGCACATTCACTGAATTTGAGATTTTTTTTATTTATTTTTTTTTAATTGTGTATTTTTTAAAAACAGGACATTTAGATTTTTATCAAAAGTAGATTCATCTGTACTCATTGCATGGTGGTAGCTTTAAAGCTCAAGAAGTAGGAAATAACATTTTATATAAACATTTTTGCATTTTGACTGGAAAACAACAAAAACATCTTAATTACATATGTTTTATTTTGTAAAATGTACTTTGTAAAAATGTTTTAAAAAAAAAGATTACTGTAGTATTATTTATTACTGTAGTAAATAACGCAGAATTGTTTTGCATTTATCTTTTGCATTTAATGTGTATTTTCTGTTTTGATACAGTTTGAAGCAAAAAACATTTTATTAAATACTGTTATTAAATCTGAATTGAATGTGTGCTGAATATTTGTTACACAAATATGACATTAATCACAAATTATTCACAAATTATCAAATGAATTGACAGCTCTGGTTTCATTGGATGTTTTTTGTTGCCTATGGTTTTGATGCATTTATTTATTCATAGAATGAGTAGGACAGTAGTTCTTAATCAGGTGGAAAATATTGAAATTAATACATAATCATTAATATATTGCATTAAATGTTACTCTAATCTAAATAAAGGTACTATAAATAAATAAATAAATAATCTCAAGATGTAAACTGAAATAATAAATTTTCCCCCCTCAATAATATTTTTATTAAAGAGCATACAGTTCTTAAAATATCAGGAATGACAAAATAAGATGTTTAATTAATTAATTTAATATCAATACTATATATATATATATATATATATATATATATATAGTGTGTATTTGTGTGATATTTCTTCTGTAATTATGACAAAGCTGTTTGTTTTCAAGCTGTTTTGTTAATAAAAACTGGGAGTATTGATATTAAATTAATTAATTAAACATCTTATTTATACAGTGCCTTGCAGAAGTATTCAAACCCCTTCATTTTTTTTACGTTTTATGTTAACATTAAACAGCCTAACATTAAACCGCTTTAAATTACTTTTTTTTCCCCACAACAATCTACACTCCACACACCATAATGACAAAGCAAATAACAAGTTTTTAACATCTTTGAAAATTTATTATACATAAAAAACATCAATGATTCCATTGCATAAGTATTCAAACACTTATCTGGGACAGTTGAAATTTAGCTCAGGAGCATTCATATTGCTTGTAGATGTTACTACATTTTGAGTGAAGTTAACCTGTGTCAGATTCAGTTGAATGAGTATGATCTGGAACGGCACACACATCTTAATAAAAGGTCTAACAGCTGAAAATGCATATCAGAGGAAAAACTAAGCCCTGAGGTCAAAAGAACTGCCTGTAGAGCTCAGAAACAGGTTTGCGTCAAGCCACACATCTGGGGAAGAGTTCAGAAAAAAATCACAGTTCACAGAATCATGTAGCCTTCATTATCCATAATGGAAGACGTTTGAAACACTAGGACTCTTCCTAGAGCTGGCCTCCTGGCCAAACTGAGCAACTGATGGAGAAGGGCCTTCTTTAGACTGGTGACCAAGAAGCTGATGGTCACTCTATTTGAGCTCCATGATCATATACAGATGGAAGAAACCTACAGAAGGACAAACATCACTGCAACACTCCACCAATCTGGGCTTTATGTCACTGTGGCCAGACTCAATCTTCTCCTCAGTGAAGACACACAAAAACCCACTTGGAATTTACAAAAAAGCACCTAAAGGACCCAGAGAAACAAGATTCTCTGGTCTGATGAACCTCAATTCTAAGCATCATGTTTGAAGGAAACCAGCTCTACTCATCACCTGCAGAGTACCATCCCAAAAGTAAAGTGTGGTGGTAGCAGCCTCATGCTGTGGGGCTGTTTTTCAGCAGCAGAGACTGAGGCACACATCAGAGTAGAAGACAAGCTCAATGCACCAAAATATATAGATAGCCTTAATGAAACCCCAGTCCAGAGCATTCAGAACCTCAGACTGGGCAGAAGGTTTACTTTCTAACAGGACAATGACCCTAAGCACACAGCAAGTGTGACTTATAGACAACTCTGTGAATGTCCTTGAGTGGCCCAGCCACAGCCTGGCCTTAAACCCAATCAAATATTTCTGGAGAAACCTGAAAATGTGAGTCTGCCCCCATCCAACCTGACAGAGCTTGAGAGGTGAACAGGTGAGGTGAAGAATGGCAGATAATTGACAAATGCTGATGAGCAAAGCTTGTCGCATCAAACAAAAAAGACTTGAGGCTATAAAGGTGCTTCAGCTAAGTGCTGAGTTAAGGGTTTGAATACTTATGCAACTACTTTTTATTTTTTATAAATTTACAAAGTTGTGACAGTTCTGTTTTTGCTTTGTCATTATGGTTTATGGAGTGTAGATTGATGTGGGAAAAAAACATAATTTAATGCAGTTTAACATAAAGCTGCAACATAACAAAACTTGAAAAAAATGAAGGGGTTTGAATACTTCTGCAAGGCACTATATATATATATATATATATATAGTAGCCTATATAGCAGGATGGACGACAGGGGCCTTTGAGTCAAAAAGGTTGAAATCCACTGGTATAAGACTTATCTCTCACTGTTTTTTTTTTAATCACTATTTCTCTCTGTCGGCTTTTACTGTTGCTAGCTCTGATACCTTTACAGTTATTCTACAGGGATTTCTTGTGATACAGGCTGCTGTCTCACCTCCATCATGATATGCTGCTTCTATACTATACTTTGCGTCCCGGCTCCTATTTTCATGCTGTTGACTTCAGCAGAGACATTTTCAGTGCAGCATGCTGGAATGCTTAGCAGACATTGCCAGGCTACTGATGCATGCAGATGCGGGTCAGACAGGAATAATTAAAGCAGAGTAGCTGCCATGCAGAAAGCTGCTAGTGTGCATACTTACCACAACCAGGTCTGAACAAGGTGAGTCTGCAAGCCTCTTAAAACTTCAGACTTCTCTCATATATTCAAATTCAAATGTCTGGTTGTAGCACTCAGGCTCGGATGTCCCCGGCTTGCCACTCACCGCAGAAGACTTGCCACTATCCACTTTAGTGGTGGGCATGCACGACAATGGGATTGCAGTGGCTGTGGCAGAGGCATTGCTTTGATTGATGGCCTAACTGAGGGAATGACCTTGAGAGTGGCGGAGTAGGTGTAGAGGGATGCATTCATAGCCTTTGTAATGAAGATCCCAGCCACTTCCCCCATATGGTTGTGATTGTGGGAGTTTGTGTCCACGTGTAGATGAAAGGCACATCCGTCAGCACCACTCCACACTGAGACCAGCGACGTGATTTCTTTTGACAGTAGGTGCTCTCTGTCTGACTTTCCTTTTACTTAAAAGTAGGTTAAGGCTCTCAGTTTGAATTTTGGGTAAATTAATATAATTATATGCTGATTAATCAATCATAATCACTAATCAATCATAATCACACAACAATCAATTTGAAATATAGTAGTCAACATTTGAAGTGGATCAAAAAATATATAATCGTATAGAGTAACCATTAGAATATAATTACCAAATTTCATGCTATTGATTGATTCTGCTTTCTAAGACTGGATGGAAATCATGCAATTTAATTTTGATTATTTTATTGTATTGACTCTTTTTTTTTTAAGAGATAAGCAACAAATCTGTTCAAAAGTTTGGGGTCAGTATTTTTTTTTTTAATATATATATATATATATAGCAATAATACCTACAGTGCCCTCCAAAAGTATTGGAACAGTAAAGACAAAATTGCTCTGTTGGCTGTGGAGTCAAGACATTTACAAATGTGATTAAAAGATGAATATGAGACAAAACTACAGAATGTCACATTTTATTATTGGGTGATTCAACACAGATGTTTTACCAACAAGTTCCAGCACTTTTAGAGTTTCATCCCCCTATCTGATGTGAGCATAAGTATTGGAACAGATGCTTCACGGGTCTTTCTAAGTGATCAGCTGTGTCCTGTTGCATTAATTATTTAGTTATTAAAAGCAGGGAATATGTCGTATCAGTTATATCCATTACTTCTGCATTCTGAGTCTTGCATTCGATGATGACGACACACAAACCAGGATGAAGACGAAGGAGCTGACTTTGAGAGGAAAGCAAGCAATTTGGATGCTAAAAGAAAAGGACGAACTCAATTAGAGCTATAGCTAAAACAAAGGGCATGGAGAAATCAAGAGTCTGGAAACCACCAGCGACACCAGCAACCAACAACGACCTGATCGGCTGAGAAAAATAACAGTAGTTGATGACAGACAAATCATAAAAGCTGTGTCTGTAAAAATCACCAACAACCTCCAGAAAGCTGGGGTGATGCACTGACAATCTACTGTCCTCAGGAGACTTTGACACAGAATTACAGATGCTACACAGCAAGATGCAAACCTCTGACCAGCACCAAAAACAGAAAGACAAGATTCGAGTTTGCAAAAAAGCACAAAGGTGAGCCAGTAGAGTTTTAGAACTGAGTTTATGGACCGATGAGTGATGTGAAAAGATGAGTGATGGGAAAGCAAAAATGTGGAGAAAAAGTGAAGTGCAAATGATCCCAAGTATACAGTCTCATCTGTAAAGCATGGTGGAGGTGGTGTCATGGCATGGGCATGCATGGCTGTCTCTGGAACAGACCCTCTCAATTTTAATGATGACAATGTATGATGACAGTAGCAGAATGAATTTGAAAGGGTACAAAACCATCTTGCCCACCAATATTCAAGAAAATGCAATTCATTGGGAAGCACTTCATATTGGATCAGGACAATGACCCAAAATACCCTGCCAGTTCAGTCAAGGAGTTTATCAGGGCAAAGAAATGGAAAGTCTTAGATTGACTTGGGCAATCTCCCATTTAAATCCAATTGAACATGAATTTCACCAGCTGAAGAGGAGAGTGAAGGCAGAAACTCCCCAAAACAAGCAACAGTTGGAATTGGCTGCATTAAAGGCTGGGAAAAGTATTTCAAGGATGAGATCAAGAGTCTGGTGATGTCTATGGGTCACAGACTCACTGCTGTGATTGTGCGCAAGGGATCTGCAACTAAATAATAGCTTTTAATCTTTTATATCTACCTTATGTTCAACTGTCCCAATACTTATGCTCACATCAATGAGTGGGATGAACTCTAAAAGTGCTGTTCTTTTTATTTGGTAAAACATGTATGTGTTGAAACGGCTAATAATAAAATGTGACATTCTGTAGTTTTGTCTCATATTCATCTTTTAATCATATTTGCAAATGTCTTGACTCCACAGCCAACAGAGCAATTTTGTCTTTACTGTTCCAATACTTATGGAGGGCACTGCATATGCTAGGTTGATCAAAAAGTAAACACTAAATTGTTTACATTGTTATATATATATATATAGAGAGAGAGAGAGAGAGAGATAGATAGATAGATAGATAGATAGATAGATAGATAGATAGATAGATAGATAGATAGATAGATAGATAGATAGATAGATAGATAGATAGATAGATATTATCTTGCAATATAGTGTTACTGTGTGGTATTTGTACAGAAACAATGTGAAAGCCAGTGGTTTAATTTTGGAAACAATATGTTGTCTTTATTATAATTATCTTATTTTGGGGTCCTTGGCATCAAAGTTTAAAAACTCCTGACTTAAAGTGCATTAGAAGGTTTTGTCAGATACAGCTGTCTTCCTGCGTTCTCTTTTTTCCAGCAAATTTGTCAGTAAAATCATAACAAGGTTAGAATGATACACACAAATACTAAACATCCTCTTAGTGCACTTAAGGACTAACACAAAAGCACATGTTCACAATCACACCATTTGTATGGATCATTTAACATACACACGGTGAAAGAGAGTAGATGCATTCACAACACACACACACACGCAGTGCTGCTCCTACGGGGTTATCAAAGCACGGGTATCTCGTGGGACAGCTTACACCCCTCTCCTCCGGTTCCATCTGACTGGCCGCTGACTGACACCGCCTGCTTCCCCACCAGATTTGACATGCAGCTCCAGCGTGTGCACGAGGCACAGGAACTAGATCAAAGAAAGGAAGAAGTGCAAAAATCCCTCCTTTCCTCTTTTATGTCCTCTAGTGTTAGGAATTTTTCCGTAGCACGTTCGTTTAGAATACACATGAATGTAGGACATGTCAGTATGTATCATTTATAATATCAGGTGACACGCACAGTGGTTGGTTGAATGCTGTAAGGTTCTGTATGACTAGATAATTAGAAACTGTCATTATTTACTCACATCATTCCAAACCTGTATGACTTTCTTCCATGAAACACAAAGGATTTTATTTTTTCTGGTCTCTCTTCTCTGTATAACTACATTTTATTTAGTTAGTTAGTACTCAAAGCTATTCAAAGAACTTGAATATAGTGTATGAAATAACATATAGTGCATATAATAAGAATAAAGTGCATAAAATAATATAAATAATAATTCATAATGATAAGTAATAAATAATAAATTGTAATAAGTAGAAACTGAGTGAATATTTTTTTAAAAAATGGAGCCTTGCGTTAATGTTCAGCACATGTAAGTTAAGTTCTAAAAAAATCATTTGTATATTTGTAGTAAACATTTAAAAGATTTATGTACACACGCAATTATATAAAAATTATCATATAAATAGAATCTGAGTGAATATAAAAAAAAATTGAGCTATAACTGCAGTTATATAATGGTGCTATAACTGTAATGTTTAACAAGTAAGTTCTAAAAATTTAAAATAAAAATTTAATTTAGTTGAATTATATGTCTTGTGATAGATCCAAATAATAATTAATAATAATAAGTAATATGTTTAATAAATAATACTAACAAATAAGTAATAAATAATAAATAAAAATAAATAAATAATAAAGAATATAATAGAAACAGAGTGAATTTATTTATTTATTTATTTATTTATTTTAAATGGAGCCTTTCACTATTGTTCAGGACATATAAGTTAAGTTCTAAAAAAAAATTAATTTGTGTATTTATATATTTGTAATAAACATTTAAAAGATATATGTTCGCACAGAATTATCTAAAAATAATGATATAAGTAGGAGCTGTGCGATAATGTAAACAATATTTAGTATAATTATATATTTTGTAATTTTGTATGTGTGTATATATATATATATATATATAGATAGATATATATAGATATATATATATATATATACTACTACTACTACTACTACTACCTACTAAATATTACAAAGCCTTGGGTTAATGTTTGAGTGTTTTATAAATAGCAGATGCAGCAGAGGTTGTGTTGTTCTCACCCTCTTAAACTGAAATGCCAATACATGCACGCATTCATAGATATGCTGAGAATCTGTATTGTGTTTCACTGTCTTCGAGTTCAAGCCTCCAACTTCCTCCAACTGCTCCCCCAGTTTCCCACAGTGCATAAACCTTTTTTACAACTGTGCCTCCCCACGCCTTCTCCTTAATATATCTTCTTGTCTTATGACATGGAGAATGTATTATACATGCAACAAAATGAGAGAGTCAGTCATGCTTTTAGTCCATGTCCTCCTCAGGAGAACAAGTACTATCTCTGTGTTTCAGGCAGGGGCTGTTGGGAGACTTTCCATTCTCTCCTGCTATCTGAGCACCACAGCATGGCCTGTCCCTATGTTGTTCTCTTGTACCTAGTCTCATGCTGGCTGCCATTTTCCTCTGACATCATATAGGCCCCTGGACCCCGTGACATAATCACAGGGAATCTGTAACCTCTTTAACACATAAAAGGATCTTAAGATGGCAGGAACAAATGACATTGATGGGCTCTCAGTTATACTGATTAAAGCGACTGGGATTTGCTATAAACCATCAAAGAGAAGGCCACACTGTCAAAAAAAAGGTGGAAAAAAATCAGTGGTCCTGGCAATAAATAGGTATTTGAACCTTCTCAAGGGGATCCTTTGGAGAAATTGTTTGATTACAATCTTTCAGGCTCTGACACATAGCAGTACGCTTCTTCACCTGGGACGCAGGCTAAGAGGCGATGATAAAGTGCCCTTTTCTCCTATTCCTTTTCTCTTTCTTTGTAAATGTATATATTTTTGGCCAGGCCCCATTTTATTTCCTCGTAGACACTGCCATTAATCTCTGCAGTCCTTTGCCTGTAACCCCCCAGAGCTGTTGGGTTGGAAATGCGAATCATTTTATCTGCCATCCTGAAGAAACAAGGGCTTTCTTGTACAAAGAGTGCTTGGGTGCTGTCCATGGTGCTGATCACCTTTTCTACTAAGTTTCCTATTGCAGTCGCATCAGTCTAGATTTTGTAAGTCATATTTTGACAATATATCATGATATACTCTACTGTTCAAAATTTGGGGTCTGTAAGATTTTTTAAAAATGTTTTTGAAAGAAATCTCACCTCACCTTACCTCACCTCACCTCACCCCACCCCAGTCTTGGCTATCACGTGGCCCTTCAGAAATCATTCTGATTGCTAATTTCTTGATTATTATCACAGTTAAAAAATGGTAGTGCTGCTTATCCAGTAGTAGTAGTATCCAATGGTAGTGCTGAGGTCCAGATCTGACTCCTATTGAAAATATATGACCAGTCATGAAAGGGACAATCAGACAACGGCAATCACAGACTACTGAGCTTCTGAAGTCTTGTATCAAGCAAGATTGGACAAAAATTTTGCTTGCAAATCTTTAACAATAAGTATCCTCAATTCCCAAACAATGAAACATTGTAATTAAAAGGAAAGTTGATGTGACACAGTGTTAAACATGCCTCTGTCCCAACTTTTTTGGAGTGTGTTGAGGCCATCAAAATCAAAATTTCTGGTCACACTTTATATTAGGTGGCCTTAACTACTATGTACTTGCATCAAAAAATAAGTACAATGTAGAGGTCTGCACGAGCTTTAAACTGAAGCCCGAACCCGGCCCGTACCCGAGATCGTCTGACCCGACCCGACCCGAGAGGCACAGTTAAATTTAGAGCCCGATCCCGACCCGAACCCGAAGTCTTTTTTTTTTTTTTTTTTTCCCCCCCACAACGAATAGCCAATTAAAAAAAAAAAAAAAAAAAAAAAA
>JAFVLL020037363.1:0-12322 GCA_021397915.2 Tor tambroides | reverse complement strand
AAGAGTAAGCAGGGCTGTGCTGGAGGCCATCATGAAGAAGGTGTCGATGAACCATGTGCACCAGAGCACACGGTTAGTGACGCCCATGGCCTTCAAAGTCTCTTTCAACCTCATCTCCTTCTGCAGCACAATGCTTTTCACCGTCATAGAGACAGAATAGACCCAGGCCAACACCATGAAGATCGGAAAGCAGCGGTTCAGAGTGAGCATGAAGCTGTAGCATGTTTTGTCAATGAGGAGAAGAAGACAGATCATTGATTAGAGAAGAACAATGATTGAACATTGAAAAAAAACTAATTTATGTGCCTAAAACAGATGCCACAATATTCAAATTCTCTCAGATACCAATATGGTCCTGATATACCATGCATCCCTATCTATAAATGTTAAAAATACTGTGTGTGATACTCACAGATCAGCAACATAGCAGGGATAGGGCATCTGCTGCAGGTAGACTCCTAAAGGCCATTCCTTCCCTGTATGGGTCTTTATTATTCCATGTTCTATCATGTCCTGCACGTAGGCAAATCCTCCCCATATATACCGCAGATCATCCATGGGATCAGCCCTTGGCTCTGAATCCCAGTATCTGATCATAGCAGAGGATATACAGTGGAATAAAAGCAAAGAAAATCAAGATCTGAGGAATGGCTGAGCACTGGTCACAGACAGACCTGTCTTTGATCTTGTTAGTGCGCTCCACAACATCAATGTCCATGCGGATCTTGAATTTAACATGAGGGGGCACCTTGGTGGTCCAAGAGTACATGTCAACAAATACCAGCCCTGCCCAAAACTTGCTGTCCCCAAGAAGGTCCAGTGCTCGATGTGTCAACTGGTCTTCATCAGAAATGGCAGAGAACTTGTCCAGGACTAGACACTGTAAATACAGGGGACATATAAGTGATTGTCAAAGTGTAAAATCTCACCTTATTTCTACTTCCATCTCATTAGTATTGATGTATTTATAGATAATGTTAATATGCACATTTTTGTACATTTGGATATATGCTGAAATGTGCAATATAAATGTACTTACAGCATTTATTATGTATGTAATTTTATACTTATTTTAGAAATATATTTGTATAGTTATATTTTAATACATAGATATTATTATTATTATTACTATTATTACTACTACTATTATTATTATTCTTATATTACGTATATTTGTAAATATATATATATATATATATATATATTAGTTTTATAATGTCAAATTAGGTACTTTTTTAGTAAATGTGATGCCATTTAGCATATTTAATTTAGATTCATTTATTTAGAACTGACTTTAAAAAAAAAAAGTCAATCTATTAATTCTATGAATTCAATATTCCTGGATGAACCTAATGGAAAATTACTAATGAGATCACATGTTTACTCGGCAGTTCAGTGCCCGACTGTCAAACTCAGTCAGATCAAGCCGTTCCACTGTTTTAGATCTGCATCAGAATTCAGACCAAAACTAGTATTTAAAAGACTTAATTGAATTGTTTGCTGTTAATTTGTTTTGAGCTTGGCATAAGATGGTGGAAGTCTATTTGAGATCTTGAAGACATTGTTCTCCATGTGGCCGGTATGCACTGCCATAAACCAGCCTGTGCTTTCTCTTTGTGTAGGCCGAGTAGACTGACAGCTGTATTGAATTGGACTCATTCGTTGGGTTTGTCTGTCACTCCTCAAGTGCTGCTAGCTGAGACAGAGACAAAGACTAAAAGACACATGATTTAGATAGCAGAGGTCCTGCTCTCGTTGGCACAGGCTGCCTTAAGCTCACCCTGATTTGTATTGAAGGCATTCAGCATTGAGCTCTACCATTAAAGAGCTCTCCCAAACTGGCAAAGTTTCAGTGAGAAATCAAACGCTTTTCTTTGTCCTACTTGACATCAGAGAGGCAGAGCCGGCTGAGAGTGACCGCTTGCTTTTCACCTTCCAGCTTCTGAGCAGATATGCGTCTCTTTAGAAGGACTAAATGACAAGTGAATTTGGAAAGGCTGACTTGATGATTGTTCTAAAAAATACAGTAAACCAATATCTATCTATCTATCTATCTATCTATCTATATATATATATATATATATATATATATATATGAGTTCAGATGCAAAAGCCTCTAAGTGCCATCTGAAATTTTCTTAAGTTATTTCACTTTAATTGCATAGAAAAGGACCTATACATTGCCATTAGAGTAAAATTACTGAACCCAAACATAGGAGCTTGATAAAAATGCTCATTTTTGAAGTTAGCCTATAGTTAGCTTATTTTAAATTGTAATAATATTTCACAATGTTGCTGTTTTTACTGTATTTTTAATCAAATAAATGCAGCCTTGGTGAGCATAATAAGCATAAAAAAATCTTACACTAAACTTTTGAATGGTAATATAATATTCAATAATATTCTATAATATATAAATATATTCTATATTATATTTATATGTGAATTATTTCTAAATAATATAAATATATATTTATTTTTTTATATAGGATTATTATTTATATATTATTTCTTGCAAAATAGTTAGCAATAGGCAACATTTCGAGCAGATGTATGCTTTTTTTGAATGCATGAGTAATACCTCTCCATATCGGTTTATAAGGCGAATAACTTGGTCAGTCACGTTAAAGATGTTCCGCCAGTCAAAGTTAGGCATATCCTGGGCTCGATCCTCCTCAGGGCCATTGTACAGGAAGTTGAGGATGTGTTGGCCAGTGAATGGAGTGTCTTTGAGGCCTTTATTGATATAATCCATCACTGTGGGATTTCTGATGGAGTCCTGAGATATAAAGCATTTTATAGAACTGAACCATTGCATGAATTATTGTGCCATAAATGAATCAATCTCATGTACTGGTGCTGTCTTCTCAAAGAAAGTTTAAGAGACAGTGTTTACCCGAAGCATTTTCATCTGTACACCATCCTGAAAGAAGCTCCACACATGTGGGCCCACCTCCTCCCAGGCCCGACCCATGTTCCTAAGTCTTTCTAACTCCTCAAAGGTGGTGTTTGCCTAGATAAACAAACAAAAATGCACAAATTTACGAAGTGTAGGTGCATTAAATAAAAGTAAGCAAAAACAAATTAAATAATTTGTTTGTTCAGCATTCAATGGCACAGTTACAGTAAAGGCAGAACAATACTCAGGTGGTGGCAACTGCTTTGAGTTTGACCACAGAATGACTGAATTCCCACCAGAAGCAGTTTACACAGTCCCACTGAAAGCCCTGCTGCATAAACAGAGAAACTGAAGCCCTCTAAAGCTGATCTGATGGGACCACAGCCATGGCCCATTGCCCAGGGCAAGCATGTCCACGCCGGAGCTTCCTCCCAGGGGCAAAGGCCTTACCTCCCACCTTACCTTCCCTCTCATTCTCTATTGCTCTTTCACTCTTTCAGGTTTTTTTGCTTTTTGCTTCCACTTTTCTAATTGTGAGACGCACAAAGGAAAGATTCACACAGAGCTGCAGATCACATGAGAGAGAAAACAGCATGGCTTAGTGGTTTAAATACTGAAAAGTTGTATGTGAAAAGTTGTAGGTTCAAACCTGTGTACGTTTGATTCATAACACACACACACACACACACACACACACACACACACACACACATACATACATACATACATATATATATATATATATATATATATATAGTGCCTTGCAGAAGTATTCAAACCCCTTCATTTTTGCATTAAATTACTTTTTTCCACGTCAATCTACACTCCATACACCATAATGGCAAAGCAAAAACAGAACTGTCACAACTTTGTAAATTTATAAAAAATAAAAATAAAAATTGAAATAAGTACATTGCATAAGTATTCAAACCCTTAACTCAGTACTTAGCTGAAGCACCTTTATAGCCTCAAGTCTTTTTTGTTTGATCCGACAAGCTTTGCTCATCAGCATTTGGCAATTATCTGCCATTCTTCTCCTCACCTCTTCACCTCTCAAGCTCTGTCGGGTTGGATGGGGGAAGATACACATTTTCAGGTTTCTCCAGAAATATTTGATTGGGTTCAAGGCCAGGCTGTGGCTGGGCCACTCAAGGACATTCACAGAGTTGTCTATAAGCCACTCTTGCTGTGTGTTTAGGGTCATTGTCCTGTTGGAAGGTAAACCTTCTGCCCAGTCTGAGGTTCTGAATGCTCTGGACTGGGTTTTCATTAAGGCTATCTCTATATTTTGGTGCATTGAGCTTGTCTTCTACTCTGATGTGTCCCTCAGTCCCTGCTGCTGAAAAACAGCCCCACAGCATGAGGCTGCTACCACCACACTTTACTTTTGGGATGGTACTCCGCAGGTGATGAGCAGAGCTGGTTTCCTTCAAACATGATGCTTAGAATTGAGGTTCATCATGCCAGAGAACATTGTTTCTCAGAGTCTGAGGGTCCTTTAGGTGCTTTTTTGCAAATTCCAAGTGGGTTTTTGTGTGTCTTCACTGAGGAGAAGAAAATAAAGGAAGAGCCTGGCCACACTGACATAAAGCCCAGATCGGTGGAGTGTTGCAGTGATGTTTGTCCTTCTGTAGGTTTCTCCCATCTGCATATATGATCATGGAGCTCCACTAGAGTGACCATCAGCATCTTGGTCACCAGTCTAGACAAGGTCCTTCTCCATCAGTTGCTCAGTTTGGCCAGGAGGCCAGCTCTAGGAGGAGTCCTAGTTGTTTCAAACGTCTTCCATTATGGATAAGGAAGGCTACATGATTCTGTGAACCTTCAATGCAGCAGAATTTTTTTTCTGAACTCTTCCCCAGATGTGTGGCTTGACGCGAACCTGTTTCTGAGCTCTACAGGCAGTTCTTTTGACCTCAGGGCTTGGTTTTTGCTCTGATATGAATTTTCAGCTGTTAGACCTTTTATTAAGATGTGTGTGCTGTTCCAAATCATACCCATTCAATTGAATTTGACACAGGTTAACTTCACTCAAAATGTAGTAACATCTACAAGCAATATGAATGCTCCTGAGCTAAATTTCAACTGTGCCAGATAAGGGTTTGAATACTTATGCAATGGAATCATTTAAGTTTTTTATGTTTAATAAACTGGCAAAGATTAAAAACCTGTCATTTGCTTTGCCATTATGGTGTATGGAGTGTAGATTGTTGTGGAAAAAAAAGTAATTTAAAGCAGTTTAACATAAGGCTGCAACATAACAAAACATGAAAAAAATGCAAGTACTTCTGCAAGGCACTGTATATATATATATATATATATATATATATATACAGTATATCTATTCATCAAAGAATTCTGAAAAAGTCATGACAGCTTCTACAAAAATATTAAGCAGCAAAAACTGTTTAAAGCATTGATAATAATAATAATAATAAGATACATTATTATAATTGAGTACCAGTAATTATTGATAATAATTGAGCACCAAATCACATGTGAAAGATCATGTGACACTGAAGACTTAAATTTCATTTTTGCCATCACAGGAATAAGTTATATTTTAAAATATATTAAATTATAAAACAGTTATTTTAAATTGTAATAATATATCTAACAAAATAATATTTTACAGTATTTTTGATCAAATAAATGCATCCTTGCTGAGCATAAGAAAATTTCAAACACATAAAAATCTTAATTATTCCAAACCTGACTGGTAATGCCAAATACATAAAAACGTCTACTTATCCTAAGTATTTTACATAGCATTTAAGGTATATTTCATCAGTTACTAGTGCCTTGCTAAAACCATTCTCTACAGTTTGAGCTACAGGAATGCTAAGGTTACACCATTAGTGTTAAGAGAGGAAACTCATTTACAAAGCACCCAGCCGAAAAACCTGCAGTCCAGCTTACATAAGATTTTAAGGGAGCAAAAGCCAGTCAGCTGGTTTGTATGTTCTGAAGTGCTCCTAAAACACACGTAGCCTCTATGGCAACCCGTTAGACCTGCGTCATTTCCCCTCTGGCTAACCCGCTGACATGTCTGCAGCAATGTGCTGATTTATCTGACAAGCCCACAGTGAGATTAGCTGTTGCATTAATACACTCATCTGCTGTTGTTCCAGATGTGCGTGTAGTCAAAGAAGAGCTTTTTCTCTTACGTTTTTAATAATCTGTCTGACAGCAGGGGAATCGGGAGTGTACAGGATTTTGCCCATCAGGAAAGGCTTGACTGAACTCCACACAATCCTTGTGACCGGACTGGACTCCAAATCCTTCATGAGGTCATTACAGAACGGAGCTGAAAGAGATATGGAGTTATGAGAAACACGAGAACATTCTCTTCTCCGCTTTTCCTCTTCATCAGTCTGAAGTCTATGTACAGTACAGTACTCACTGGCTGTGTGATCGTAGTTGTACTTCCCCTCTCCACGTGTGCTGCTGATGCTCAAAAAAGCTTTGTAGTTGTTGATGATTTATATCTATTTATATCCAAAACAATATTTAAAAAACAGTATCAAAATATGGGCACACTTTTTTCTCTAATACTGATGAATGGCTAGAAATGCCCATGGTAAGGAGTGTGAATTTCAAATCTGTCATGGAGTCAAAAGGCAAACCAAACGTTTTGGCACCAACCTAAAATCCCTCTGGGTGGGAAAGTCCATTAACCTCTAAACTAAAACACATCAAAGCCTACAGACACTGGACAGATAATCTGAGCCTCTGGGGTCCATGATACTAGCAGGTGAAGAGAGAGAGAAAACAGCATCTAGAGAATGTCAGATCTATTGATTCATACAAACTCCTTCCAACAAAAGCCAGCAAGTTCTGCAAAATGCATATTTGTTTCCGCACATGTTAATAAAAAGGAATATTTTTGGAAACAGGAGACTGTAAGTTCCTAGAGTTTTTCATCACTTTGGTCTCACATCTGGCCCACGGCATGGAGAACATGATGGAAAAGGAATTCGGAAAATGAGTAACTGGCGTCGGGGTCCCTCTCAGCCGGGCGACAGACAAAAGACCTGCCACACCGACAGGAAGTCCCTCGCTGTAGAGCTGCAGGCACACTGACACCATTTAACCATCAGACATTGACGTCTACTGTCTGTGAGTCGTTTCCTCCCTGTTTTAGCAGGGTAGAAAATGCCCTCACCTGTGAACTAACCACATATGAGCCTCAGATTTATTTACAGTGACAATCGAACTGAGAAGCGGCTAAAATTAGCTTTCCACAGACGCAGAAATGATATCTCCATATCCGTATGCTTGCGTAAAAAGCCAGGCGGAGGAAATCATGATTTCCTGATCACTAAAAATACAGCTGAACTTTTGAAGGGCCTCATACGCACCACTTTCAGCTTCTCAGACACGGCAGGCAGAAGTCAGGCCCAGAAGTGCAGGTCGAGTCCATTGGAGTAGTTAGAGGAGAGAAGGAAATGAGACCATCTATATTAGTCAAGGTCGATGGCATAGACGGATAGACGTACAGTACATTCAATACATGAACAGTCCTAGTGAAGTTTTTTGTCAACAGGAAATTTTTTGGAAAGACAAATTTTCATTGTTTTCAATGTTTTGTCAGTCAACGACAGCTTAATTTTTTTAGCAAATGAAAAGCCTATTAGTATAAATTTAAAGATGTCCCACTTTGTTTTACTGATTATTATAAAGGAAACTTAACATTTCAAGATGAACACTTACTGGACTGAGCACCTTAGGTTTACTTGATTATGTATGTGTCACACACACACACACACACACACACACACACACACACTATTATTTCATATGTCAAACTTACAGGGTTAAGTAACAAAATTCACTTCAGTCAGATTTTTGCAAGCAAGTGAATACAAGTAAATACAATTAAAGTACAATTAAAAATGATAATAAAACAAGAAAATTCACAAGAAAAATCATGTTTGGGTTACATTTAGGTCTACAATATATATGTATAAAATAAATGTCACATATTAAGTGGTATGAACATTTCGAACTGTGTCTAAATCAATTTAGCTGAAGTTGCAAAGCAGCGTTTGGGAAATGCATGTTGCTCACATCCTGTCTTCCTTCCAGAAATAATATTTCTTCCAGGGGCTGCCCCAGGAACAGTATCCAAGCTACTTTACAATGGATCAGGATAGACCAGGTTCAGGAAACAGTGTGTGGGTGTCAAAAAAACAACCCAAATATGAGACATCCTTCCTATAGGACTTTATTTTTTTATTCTCTAATACTAAAGAACTGACTTCTAACATGTTTTATATTGGTCCAGCCATCACTGTTTGCATATGACTGACATTTCAACAAAAACAGAGTCATATTTAGAGTAGGATGATGCTAATAACACAGTGGCTTTGGATAAAAGAGTCTACCAAATGAATCCACATTAATGTGTTCATGTAAATATCTTTTCTGAGGGGCCAGTACAGGCTCTCTGTATTATTATTTAAAGCTCTCACAGGGTTTAGTCCAGCAGAAGTGTATTGACTGTAATCTCATTACTGAAGTAGGCTGTCGGTTCGCTCCACTAACACTGATCGGGTGACTCAGGCTAACGCCCCTCTGTCCTCTCCCCATGCTCATTCTGAAACCATAAACTACCAAGAACAACCAGGAAGGGTGTGTGGGATTTTGTTACTAATTTTACAAAAATTCAGGAGCGTTTATCAAACAGGAAGTACAAAAATGTGCACTTACTGTTGCTATCATCAATCTGTTTTCAGTTTCATTTACAAATGACTGAATTTGGAATAATGAAATGATGATAAAATGAAACAGAAAAGAGTGGAAAGAGTTTTCAAAACCAAAAATACATTTTTGATGTTTTTTAATGCTTTTGAACATGGGTTCCTTTTAAAATGTTTATAAGCCCAAATATTCAAGATTTCTTAACTAAAACATTATTTTTATTATAAATTAAGTCTAAAGTAACCCCATCAAGCTTCTTAACTATCCTAACCAGGCCAAAACGTCCTTGTTCAATCAGCTTGACCAGCATTGTTTTTCTGGTGACCAACATGCTAGACCATCATAGACCAGACAAGACCTGCATGAAAATTAATGCAGGCTTAGGGCTGTTGGCACAAAACCTGTTTTTGCATTGCACTGTACGGCTTTTCCATAGTCTTTCTATGTAAACATGCACTAGACAAACATGTTTGACCGTTGCATCTCATCGTTTGCAACATCTTGCGAACCAACCAGTTTTTAAAATATGCTACTCAAATTAAAAGTTCATCTTTTAAAAATATGTCTCTAGATCTTGCATTTTGCTAAATCCACTGACATACAAAGCAGTTTTTTTAATGCAAAAACAAATTCTGACTGCATTCCGGTTGATAAAAAATGTCAATTCTGCCGTAAATCCACACAATAAGATATTTTAAAAAATGCTGATAACCAAACAGTTTTGGTTCACATTGTATTTTTTGTTCATTCAGTGGAAGTCAAAAGGAACCCAAATTGTTTGGTAACCAACATTTTTCAAAATATCTTCTTTTGTCTTCCACAGAAGAATGTCAGTCATACAGGTTTAGAACAACATGAGTCAGTAAATAATGACATAATTTTTATTTTAAGCTGGTCTTTTCAGTATGTACTAAATTCGGACCTATAATTCTTTATTGCCTCCACCCAAAACAAGAGCTCTTATGACTTCCCTAATAGCTGGCATAGCTATCTGTGTCAGCACTTCCTCTACACCCAAACCCATTTCCAACATTTACAGATATTATTACTGATTTTATTGAGAGCATGAGTAGACTGACCAAGCGGAAAAGTTTGAAGAAGTCAAGGTTGGCGTAGAATTTGTCCTCAATGGTCTGAAGACGCTGAGGGGTGAGAACACACATGGCACTGCGCACGGCATACAGGCCCCAACGGCTCGGGAAAATAAGCAAACGCTCAAGAAGAGTCTGACTGCAGGCGATGTCCTTCAGATGGAGATCAGGAACTCCATATGCAAACTGAGAGAGAGAGTGACAGACAGTGAAAAACAGAGTGAAAAGATTAAGAGGTGAGGGGAGTTAATGCTGATGTGTTAGTCTGAGCCGGACTTAAACACTCAGCAGTAGTAAAATGCTTCTGTAATACAAAAAAATAGACAGTAAAGAGTGTTTTATAAAATATCATGCATCAGTCTAGGGTTGATATAAAATAAATACCAAACCTAAAATAACCATTAATTGCTATAATGCTTTAGTAGTGTTGTTAGCAACGCTTACACTGACTTAGCACTTCTGAAAAAGAGACACAAATGCTATTAGCATCAAAGCTAATTTTTTGGTGGCCACAGATTTTTTCTTGCTAAAGTTGTTACACTAACATTCTTTGGTCCTGCTAGAAAGATAAATTAGCATTAGCAATGCTAATACCAGCAGGTTTTAAACACAGCATCACATAGCATAAAATACGCACACAGCTTTAAAATCAAAACAACAAACACACAAATGCAGTTAGTCAGCCTGTGCACAGACAACCTGTGCTCAACCTGTACTCAACATCAAAAAAATATCATCAGATTCCCTGTGGAACAGCATTTCAACTCAAGGAAGGGGCACAAAAGAGGATGCCAACAAAATTGTAGGAAATTATTAACATCCCAAGACATCCTGGAACACCTTTAGCCATCAGCGTAAATCACGAAAAACACTTCTGAGGTGTTGCTGCCTGCTGCCATTAGACAATATAATATCTGCTGTGTATACAGTACAACATATATACAGTATTACATAATCCATGTCCGCTGTATATATGTCATACATACTTTGAATTAAAACAGATTATAATGTTCAAAAGTTTGGTCAGGAAGGATTTTTTAAGAATCCAAACTTTTGAATGGTAGTGTATATATTTCATATATATATTTCATATTTCTCCTTTACACGTGTTTTCTCTTACTGAGAAATTATGTTTTAAAGCTTAAATGTGAGCAATGAGATGCACACTTGAATGAAACATGGATGCAAGCCGTGACTCCAAATCAGTATGCAAAAACACAGCTGGAAAAACTCCAGCTTCATGCATCCAGCTTTCTTTCTCCCTGTGTTCCTCTCTCTTTCTCTGTTTCATTAGTAGCTAAGGACTTATCCAACCAGAACATTCCATCTTCCTCTGTACGCCCCTGCTGGCTGACTGGCAGCACCTCTGAGAAAGCCTTCAAAATGCCTTGGATTCCTCTCCCTTACATTTCCATATGAAAGTGACTCGGACCCTGATGTTCTTGTGTTCATACTATCACTTCCTCTGGACCACCTCCTCAACGATGCCCTCAAGATCAAAGGAGACATGGTCTCGTGCAAACCACCATCCATGCTTTGTTTGCACTGAAAAATAAACCCACCAAGAATCTCGGGCTGGGTAACATGGGGGCCCGGTTTGACCAGAGTCGTTCTGCCTTAGGTTGGGGGTCTGATTACTGGCAGGGTCCTGGGATGACAAATATATACATCACAAAGGGTCCGAACAGAGAGCTGAGAAACCCAAACATGCAGTGTGATGCTGAACAAACGGGCACTTGAGAACCGGCCAAAATTCTCTCAGTCTCAAACAGAGACATTCAAGTCCACCAACAAAGTCTATTTACATGCATAGAAAGCAAATGAATTTTTGTCTCGGCAGCGAAGTCAATCTGCTTATCATTCAAGACTTAATTAGACAATCACAAAAAAAGGACGCTTCGGGTCAGTGATCTCTCAGAGATCTCAGAGACATACTGTAAATAGTGCTAATTAAGGATGGGCTGGTATTAGAATTTTGGGAAATACAGATCAGACAACAATTATTTTCATATTATAGCCAATAACCAATACAAAAATTGAATTTGTTTTTGTCTTAATAAATTACTACTATTTTATCTAAATAAATTAAAATTAAATTAAAAGTTATTTAAATTAAATGAAATTAAAAAATGAAGAAAAAAACACTAAAAACCAAAATCAATCAATATTCATTTTGCTAAAGATTATTTAACAGTGTTATTAAATTATTACCGTTTTTAAAAGATCAAATTTTTAGCATTAGATTTAAAAATAATTTTTATATTTAATTAAAACTTAAAAGCACACAAAGAAGAAAAAAATAAAATGAACATGAATCATATTTCTTTTTCCCCACAAGAACTGTTATTTTTTTTGAAAAACATACAGAATTAGAAGCTTGAATCACAAAATAAATTGTTTAATATATTATTAATGTAAACTGAATATATTAACACTCCCAGTTTCTGTTAATAAAAATAAAAAAAATAATAGTGTTGTCATATTTACAGCAGAAATATCAGAAGAAATATCTTATGGGGGCAATCAATGGGGGCCTTCGAGTAAAAAAAAACAAGCAAACAAAACTCACATTTTAACTAGAAAGACATATATATATATATATATATATATATATATATATATATATATA
>JAFVLL020037360.1:0-10418 GCA_021397915.2 Tor tambroides | reverse complement strand
TTTTTTTTTTTTTTTTTTGGTTTTTTTGGTTTTTTTGCTGGTTCACCCCAAAATAAAAATTACTGTAATTATAGCCTACTGAATGTATACTATAATTTACACACCCTTGTAATGTTTGAAAGCCCCTCATGACATTTGTTTTTGTTCCAAGAAACACAAAACATGTTTAGGACAGGTCCAGGTTGCTCATTTTCAAAAGACAAAATCATGAAAAAGTACCATAAGGTTTCATAAAAATTGATCTTGTGAAATTTATGCCTAAAATTTAAGCTTTCAAATTTGCATTTGTGCATATTAAAACATGTTACAGCAAGTTCAACATTATTAAGATCATCCAATGTCATTGGTTCCTACATGACAACATTTTAAACAACATAAGATTGAGTAAATAATGACCAACTTTTTATTCAGGGATGAACTATTTCTTTAATTATTCTTTGGATCACAGCAGGACAGTGGAGTTATTTGCACAGTTTCAGTAAATAAAAAGGCACACAAACATCCTCATAATCACACACCAACAAACAGATGCTGAAAGGCTCAATGGAGCGAATAGTGAGCTATTTACAGACAATCCTTTTCCAAACTCAAACCCTCCAAATCAGAACATGGACATCCAAAATAATGACGTTACATCTCATGTTAAAGTTTAACTACATAACTGCTGCACTCTTGAACTGTACGTTGCTAACTTTTGGAGAGTACAATGCCAAAATTATGTTTACAGCACAAACAGGCTTGGCACGTCTCAATTTGGACGCCATCCGACTGATAAAGACGCCCGAAGATTTCCTAATACCTGAATCCGTAACAGCAGGGCTCGTAATGACATAAAGAGTAGAGAACAAGCCAAGTTGGAGAGAGATAAGGAATACTAAAACGACTCCGTTCTCATCGCCAGCTCCAGATCAGTGGAGAGCGTTTTCAAAGGGGAACAAGTCGAAACTTTTAGCTGAAGAGTGAATCGACTGACCCCTTTTCCCTTGAAGGGGAGATAAAGAATAGGAAGGAGAGGATATGAAATGCTGGCTGGCATATAAATATTGGGGGGTGAGGTGTATAATAATTAGCCTGTTTAATTAGCCGTCTGTGTCGGACTGTGTGAAACTGTCCCAAATGACAGTAAGCGGCACTGATGCTCAAAACGACCGCAGAGTGGACATCTGAGACCCTGAGAACAGCACAGCACACTTTCTGACTCTCACATACAAGGACACACATGCTTGCTGAGAATGAGCCATCCAAAAAGAGCTCATCAGCGTAGCCATATGCTTTACCACACACACTTTAGCACTTCTTTGGTCATGACTCCAATTTGTAGCACACACACACACACACACACAGAAACAAACAAATGCATTAACAAATATACAGATATTTCTAGATTTGTCTTTCATTGAAATAATTTATTTAGGTAACACTTTTGTATAGGGACCAATTCTCACTATTAACTAGTTGCTCATTAGCATGCCAATTATTAACATACTGGCTGTTTATTAGCACTTTAATAAATTTATTAACAACTGCCTACTAACTATTAATAAGCAGCAAATTAGGAGTTTATTGAGGCAAAAGTTGTAGTTAATGGTTTGTTCATAGCGTGAACTGGACCTTAAAATAAAGTGGACCTTTATTTAAAGCTATAAATAAATTTTATACCATTTTAAAAACATGTTCTATAAAATGCCTTTTAATCATATAAAAAAGCTCTGTTTTATGCAGCATACTGTAAACCATGACAAAAAACTAACAAAAAGCACTATGAAATTACCATAATACCATAGTGCTCTTTGATGTAAGTAGCGTTTTTAAATACATGATTTTACATGATTCTTAGTTTTTATATGTACTGCATTTATACAAACACATACACTACTGTTAAAAAAATGAAGGCTATGTAAATATTTTAAATATTTTTATTTATTTTTTTCCATTCTTTTATGCTCACCAAGGCTCAATTTATTTGATTATAAATACAGGAAAAACTGTAATATTGTAAAAAATATTATTACAATTGAAAATAAGAGTTTCTATTTTATATGTTTCAGAAATGTAATTTATTCCTTTGATGCAAAGCTGATTTTTCAGCACCATTACCATGCTGATTTGCTGCTCAAGAAACAGATGAAATCTGATTATTATTGTGTTAGTTAATATTTTTTATAGAAAACCATGATACATATTTTCAGTATTCATTGATTGATTGAAGTTCAAAAGAACAGCATTTATTTGAAATCTAAATTTTGTAACATTATAAATGTATGTCTGTGTGTGTGAGTGTGTATATATATATATATATATATATATATATATATATGAATTTAGGAACAAAAAAAATTTTGTGGTTGGAGGATGAGGGAAAGATTCTCTGACCCGAGGGAAGCCACCACAGATGAAATGAATGTGTCTGTTACAATGAGATAGATCGCATCATAAATGTTAGATCATTTTTTATCAAATCGCAGAATTAAATATTAAAAGGATGGATAATGAACTGCGTTATCCCCTGTTCTCAGTCCAGAACACTTTCCAACACTTCTGACAGACAGCGAATCACCGTGATACAATAGAGCAGCCCGCAATAATCCTGGCTTCAAACCCACTTGCTAAATCTCCCTAACTATGTCGGCCTTCATTATCTTGCTTCATGTTTTTCGCTTGTGAGGACTGCCAATAGTAAACTCCAACAAATCTTTATGTTTGCAAAGTTGAATGAGAAGTTTCAGTTATTTCAGGCAGAGCTTTAAGCTTATATTATAAAATATGTCAGTAGCTCTTTTTGTTGCTAACAAAGGCTCGGTAAAGGAGCTGAAAGGAGTCTAGAAGCTTCTTCTCCTGTGTGACATTTTCCCCATTACAGCTGCGACTGTGGGCGCTATTGGAGATGTATCTGTGGCACAGATCTTAGGCAGCGCTCACAGAAAGAGAAAAGAGTGACACTATCAAAGAGACGAGGCAGTCAGGAGCTCAACCTGGGGAATTAACTTCCTCTTTCTGACCTACAGGAGAACTCAGACACATACTACACCCACTCAAACACACACACACACACACACACACACACACACACACACACACACACAAAGGCTGTTTCATAACACTGAGGTAAATGTACCCCTACAGCTTTATGTTTCTGCTCATATGTGACCCCGGAGCACAAAACCAGTAGCACAGGTATATTTGTAGCAATAGCCAACAATACATTGTATGGGTCAAAATGATCCATTTTTCTTTTATGCCAAATATATTTTGTATATTTCCTACTGTAAATGTGTCAAAGCTTAATTGTTCATTGGTAATATGCATTGCTAAGAACTTCATTTGGGCAACTTTAAAGGCGATTTTCTCAATATTTTGATTTTGTTGCACCCTCAGATTCCAGATTTTCTAATAGTTGTATCTCAGCCAAATATTGTCCTATCTTAACAAACCATACATCAATGGAAAGCTTATTTATTCAGATTTCAGATGATGTATAAATCTCAATTTAAACAAATTGACCCTTATGACTGGTTTTGTGGTCCAGGGTCACATATGTTCTTTACAGAAAAGTAGGGGGGTGCCATCGTACAGTGATGGTATCAAATAATACATAGCATCATAATACTAAATGATTACCATATTCATATACTAAGCCATTTACACAGTACTAAGCGATAATTCAAAGAAAACCAAGCATGGTATGTGAGTAAAAACAGGGTATTTCTATAGTACAATGTACAATAAATGTACAAAGTAGTACGTAGTAGTACCATGGATTATCATTTTAAAACTGCATCATCATAGTAATATAATTTGATACCATCACTAAACCATGGTACCAGTACTTTTTAAGGGTAATACCACAGTATTTTTTGTTCGTTTTTTGTATTTTGGCATTACCACAGTATATAAAAAACAAAATAACACTGCCATAATACTGTGTCCAAAAAATTGAGATACCATGTTACTTTTTGTCATTATATTTACTTTGATGGTTTAGCATAATTGTTCTTCACTAAATGATGGAAAGGTAGAACAAAGGATAGAACGATAGAACTATAAATAGATAGATAGATAGATAGATAGATAGATAGATAGATAGATAGATAGAGAACAGATAATGAATGGCAGGTGAACAAATTAGTTTTAGTAAGTGTCCATGAAGTTAAGACACACACACACACACACACACACACACACACACACACAACTCAGGTAAAGTGATAAAGACAGCAAAGAGAAAACAGCCGGAGTGGCAGATGTCTCCTCCATAGGCATCTGAGGAACGAAGGCAGCCGAGCAAGCCCGGCACAGCACACTCTCCCCAGGCTTGAGCATCCAGCTCAGGCCTCCACACTGTGGGTCACCTCCAGAAGTTAATGACCCTCTCTGGGTCTGAACTGGTCCACCACAGGTGGCACATTAACCCTGCGGCACGGAAGAAGTGGCCTGTAAACTCCTCACAGCATGAGGACAAATTTATCAGATCTGTATGAGCAAAGAACATTGACAACTTGGACAGCTAGACAAATCTCCTCAATTCAGCCACCATCCCTCAGCGCATGTTACACCGATCGGCACATCTCTAACTCTTACTCACAGACAGGTAAGCACGCTCACATCCCTACAGAAATCACACACTCGCAGCCGAGCGGTGGCGACAAATCAAAGTACTTCTCTGAATTTCTTTGTGTACCATCCTCCCGACGCTTCTCATTGTAGCAATGCACAGCTGCTGTATCAGAGCCGCTGATGAATCAATAATTCAGTATGGAGAGTTAATGTTTGATGAGCAGAGCTCCTGTGGTCAAGCGCTAACGAATGGTGGCCGTGATGTTTAGCTGGGAACGATTGCTTCGATCGGGATAAAGAGGCACACAGCATGCGGACTGAAACACAAACTGACACGCTCCTGAAACGTGCACTCTAACCTACTTTGTGCAACATAGATAAAGTGCACAGTATGGCTGTAGCACATTTACATCTTTTCTCCAGCGAGATGCTCGCGGCTATTGAGAAGCAGAATAAAGCACTTTCCTTTGGCCTATTTTTTTAAAAGTAAAATAGAATTTATTTCTCTTGTTTACAGCATTTCAAAAGGATGTTCTCCAACATTTTATCAGCCTTATGGCTATTGTAAGTAATTATTCGAACAGTGTATATACTTTTTCCACGGTTGGTTAGTAATTAAAAGTAGTTACAACTGTTTTTCTCTTAATCAAGTGTATCACTCTATCATTGTTTGTTAAAAAGGGATAGTTCACATAAAATTGAATATTCTGTCAAAAATGTCATACTTTCTGCAGTTCTTTCTCATGCAATTAAAGTTTACTGAAGCAGTTTAATGATTTGTGTGAGGAACAAACCAAATGTATTAACCAAATAAAAATTAAAATAAAAATAAATACTTAATGAAAATCTTCCCTTTCACCACAACAGTCAAATTTTATTCACATTCATATCGTAATCAATTATGAGTCAAGATATGGCACTAGTTTTGACATTAGTGAATTGATTCACTGTTGTTATTGTTAATTAAAACTATATATATTACGCACCAAACAAAATGTAAATAAAAAATAAAGTTTACCATCATTTCACCTCCCTGTCAAGTAACAAATGGTTTCCATATACAGTAGGTGTCCCTTTACATTAACCTGTGAGAGCAGAAAGTACTTTAACATCAGTACAATTACACACCTCAACTTTTAGCATGTTGTTTTAAATAACATTATATGAAAGCATTCTATGCATTTCTGCCAGTGTATTTCTGAGAGTTTCAGACAGCAGAGTTAAGCTGACATCTTCTTAGCTTTCTGTGGCGAGAGAGAGAGAGACCGAGAGAGATGCTGTGGCATGAAAGACCATATTAACACTCATTGAACCGTGTCTGGTGGTTCTGTTTAAATGAGGCCCTTCACACTCCACTTCCCCATTTTGAGAAACACTGGAATCACCTTCATTAAAAAGGGAACAACATTCTTTAAATAATCCTAATCCAACTTTGAAGGATTTTGGGACCCTGGTTTCGGTTGTTCTTTTATTAAAATGCAGCTGTACGGCCAGCCAGAGACACACAAGAGGATGTTGCTCTGTTTGCTATGTAAGAAATAAAGTCTTGGAATGCAACAAGTTTTATTGCTTTATGTTTTTTGACTGTAGCATAAAAATACCATAATATGTTTGCAGATATTTAGGAAACATGCTTTTGCTACAACCAGTTATTCAAATTTGAAATGTGCGTTCCGTGTCGGAATGTCTGTTTTTGTTTTGGTGTGTGTGATTCCACCCACTGTCAGTTTACACAATAGCATTTCAACCCCCCGGGTTACCAATCGTTGGAAAAAACAGCGCATTGCAGCCATGGAAGCCAACAAACGAACTGGGTCAGAGATTGCAGATTCTAAAAGCCTTAGCATTCATCTAAAAAGAACTATGAGCAGAGGCTTATTAAAACACAGATAAATCATCTCATCAGTTTACAGTGTAAGGCTGGTCACCTTCCATTGTCAAATGTGTTTGTTCCTGTCATGTGTCCTCAATCTGGCAACCCTCATGAGGGCCGAGTCTGAAGAGGAGGGAGCGAGAGAAATGACACTTTCTATCTATCTATCTATCTATCTATCTATCTATCTATCTATCTATCTGTTCATCAGTCCGTCCGTCCATCCATCCATCCATCCATCTGTCTGTTCATCCATTCATCTATCTATCTATCTATCTATCTATCTATCTATCTGTTCACCAGTCCGTCCGTCCATCCATCTATCCATCTAACTATCTATCTATCTATTGATCCTTTCATCCATCTATCTATTGATCCTTTCATCCATCTATCTATCTATCTATCTATCTATCTGTTCATCAGTCCGTCCGTCCATCCATCCATCCATCCATCCATCTATCTATCTATCTATCTATCTATCTATCTATCTATCTGTCTGTTCATCCATTCATCCATTCATCTATCTATCTATCTATCTATCTATCTATCTATCTATCTATCTATCTATCTATCTATCTATCCGTTCACCCACCCATCCATCCATCCATCCATCTATCCGTCCATCTAACTATCTATCTATTGATCCTTACATCTATCTATCTATCTATCTATCTATCTATCTGTTCATCAGTCATCTATTCATCTATCTATCTATCTATTCATCCTATCTATCTATCTATCTATCTATCTATCCGTTGGTCCGTCCATCCATCCATCCATCCATCTGTCTGTTCATCCATTCATCTATCTATCTATCTATCTATCTATCTATCTATCTAATCTATCCATCTATCTATCTGTTCATCAGTCCGTCCGTCCATCCATTCATCTATCCATCTAACTATCTATCCATATATCTATTGATTCTTTCATCTATCTATCTATCTATCTATCTATGTTTATCTATCTATTCGTTCATCTATCTACCCATCTATCTCTGTATCGATCCATTCATCTATCTATCTATTCATCTATCTATCTATCTATCTATCTATCTATCTCTGTTCATCAGTCTATCTATCTATCTATCTATCTGTCTGTCTGTTCATCCAGCCATCTATTTATCTGTTATCTATCTATCTATCTATCTATCTATCTATCTATCTATCTATCTAATCTATCCATCTATCTATCTGTTCATCAGTCCGTCCGTCCATCCATTCATCTATCCATCTAACTATCTATCCATATATCTATTGATTCTTTCATCTATCTATCTATTGATTCTTTCATCTATCTATCTATCTATCTATGTTTATCTATCTATTCGTTCATCCGTCCATCTAACTATTTATATATCGATCCTTTCATCTATCTATCTATCTATCTATCTATCTATCTATCTATCTATCTCTGTTCATCAGTCCATCCATCTATCTATCTATCTATCTATCTATCTATCTATCTATCTACCTGTCTGTCTGTTCATCCAGCCATCTGTCTATCTATCTATCTATCTATCTATCTATCTAATCTATCTATCTATCTATCTATCTATCTAAAGTGAACCGTAATGCCAGAGAAAAAAAGTTCAACATTACACACAGGACGCAAGCTTCAATTCTAGACTCTTCTTTAAAATCACTGACATACTTTGAGAGCTGGTGTGTTTTACAGCCTCAATCTGGTGTCCATGCCTCCGTTACCAAAACTAATTATCGTCCAACCCTGCAGTCATTGCCATAAAAAGTCCCCAAATTAACAGACACATGACGTCTCACCTTCACACACCCTGGCTACAGACAGCTAAACACAGCCCGCAACAGGTGTTTGTTTGACGCATATGTAGTGATCTTCTACACTCAGTTAACAATGTTAAGATGCTCCTTTGTGACTATAAAGAGACACATTAGATGAGTCAACCTTATAGTCAAAGTCACAATTTGTACTGAATTCTCAGAAACAGTACTTCACAGATCTTGTCAAGTCAAGGTGGCTCTTGATCTTGTCTCTTCAGTCAGAAGTGTCATCATGTTACTTAGTCTCTGGAAATAAACAGCAGACAGTTAAAAATTTCATCAACATGTTCAAAAGCATTAGGTCGTTTTTTTATGGGACTGATAGGTTAGTTATGGTGGATCTGAGGCACAGAAAGGCCTCAGTGACTGTGTATGTATGTGCACACACTGAACAGTAATCAATCAGTGGAGCATGGCTGCCATTGTGCAGTTGATAAATGAGCCATTGATAATCGTATTAATATGTGGACTGCGCTGAACATTAAGGCCATGGATGTCTACAGAGGGGGAACAGATGGACTCACCCTATGTGGGGGAAGTGTTAAACTCTCTCTTTCACTGTCTTGCTCTCTCTGTTTCTCACTCTCTCACACTGACTCTAATTCTGCACATGAAAACGTCTGTGGGGGGACTTGTGAGAGGGTGGGCTTCTCCTTTTTCTTTTCCTTTAGTTTACTCATTTCTTCTTTTTATTTGGTTCCTTCCTACCTTTACTTCTCTGTCATTCCTTCCTTAAATTTTCATTTCCTTCGTTCATTCTTTCTCCTTTTCCTGTCTTTCTTTTTGCTTCTTTCCTTTTTGTTTCCTATCTTTCCATTTCTGTCAGTCCTTCCTTTCTTTTCCTCCTCCCTTTTTGCTTCCTACCTTTCTGTCTGTCGTTCCTTCTGTTATTTTATATAACTTTGCTTTCCTTACTTTTCCCATTTTCAATTCCTTGCTCCATTTGTTTCTTTCTTCCTTCATTCTCCTCCATTGCTTCTTTCTTTCCATCCTTTCTCTTACTCCATCCATTTCGCTTTTTACCTTTGTCTGTCATTCCTTCTTTTCTTTTACATAACTTTCCTTCCGCTTCCTTTTTCATTCAATCCCATTTTGTTCCTTCCTTCCTCTTCATTAAATTGTTTGTTCCTTCCTTTTCTCCTTCGTTTGTTCATTCCTTCCTTTCTTAGTTTGTTTGTGCCTTCCTTTAATCCTTAGTTTGCTTGTTCTTTTTTTCCTTTCTTCTTTAGGTTGTTTGTTAATTCTTTCCTTCCTTCCTTTGATTGCTCCTTTCCTCCTTCCTCCATTTGTTTGTTTATTTGTCCCTTCTGTCATTTGTTTGTTGTTTTCATTGTTTCTTCCTTGTTCTTTCCTTTTTTCTTACCAAATTTACTATTTTCCTTTCCAACCTTTTCTTATCTATTTCCCTTCTCCCTATTTCTTCCTTTCTTTTGTTCATTTAATTTTCTTCCTTTCATTTTCTGTAGTTCCCTTCCATCCCATCTGTCCATCCATTTTCTTACCAAAATTCCACTTTTCCTTTCAAATTTCCTTTTTTTCCCTTTTTTTCATTATTTCCCTCCTCCCTCTGTTTCTAATCCCACACATCACTTTTTACTTCCTCTCCCCTCCTCTCTTTTACCAACAATTCAGCTGGACAATATGGAGAGGCACCCGACACAAAAGATCTAGCTTTACTGTGTATGGGTGTTTGTGTGTACATTTTTGTGTATATGTGTGTGAGAGACAGATAGAGAGAGAAAGAGAGAGAGGCGTTTGACCAAACAAAGCAGTTCTGTCCAGCATACATGCATGCAAACGTACAAAGCCTCTATTCTTCAGAGGCCCAGTGTGGAGAGGAGACTGTTGCTTTAGAGGCATCCATCAAAGCTGTGGAACCAGCAGCAGGGCTCTGAGAAACTACACTGGGAAACAGCTTTGATTGACAGGCTGATCATAGCGCTCACACTTATTCAGATGAATCGAAGAGAGGTCAAGGGCAATCCAGTTAGGCACTGATTGTTGTGCGTAGTTGAGATGTTCAGATACTTCACACACCATTTCTCTCTCTCTCTCTCTCTCTATGTTATATTTACACTATAGGCTACTTATTTACACTCCGAACTGACTGCACTGTATTTTATGTATAATCATTTTCTATTTCTGTTTTAAATTCATTTTAAATCAATTTCTAATTCTATGTTTTTATTATT
>JAFVLL020037359.1:0-27361 GCA_021397915.2 Tor tambroides | reverse complement strand
GCAACAGATTCCAAATGCAAATAGCACACTTGAAATGAACTCTGGACCTTTTATCTGCTCATTGTAACTGGGATAATGAGGGAATAACACACACCCGGCCATGGAACAGCCGAGAAGCCAATTGTCCCATTACTTTTGGTCCCTTAACAAGTGGGAGGCACATATGCAAACTGTTGTAATTCCTACACCGTTCACCTGATTTGGATGTAAATACCCTCAAATTAAAGCTGACAGTCTGCAGTTAAAGCACATCTTGTTTGTTTCATTTGAAATCCATTGTGGTGGTGTATAGAGCCAAAAATGTAAGAATTATGTCGATGTCCCAATATTTATGGACCTGACTGTATGTTACCTATAAAGCCTTCAATAATTTTCACATACGTATTGTCTGGAGAGATGTACCTGCAGAACCTGATTTTACCAAGTGTGACATGTTCCTGGATCAACATCTTTGTTGTCCCTGGAACAACATTGTGATTAACCAATCAGATTTGAAGAACCAGTTTATAGTTTTTGTGAAGTTTAGGTGTTTGTGAAGTTTAGTTTGGTGCTTGTACACCAGTGTCATTCATCTATCATTTCCTCTGCATTTTAGGGATTACTCATAGTTAAGGGTGGTTTAGGTGTAGGGATATGGTCAAGACTAAATTTTTGGATTAAAATGTTGTTCCAGGGTCAACTAAATATGTTAACCTAGGAACACATCTAACTCAGCAAAATCAGGACGTGCAGATGTACCTATAAGTTTCTAACACATAAACCTGTAAGTTTCTAATAAGCATGTTAATAATAGATACAGTACATGATTATTTTTATATGGTATTATATGTATCAACCGTATATATTGTATGTATCCAACTTCTAATAGGTTTCATATGTATGTGTAATAAATTTAATTTAATATATGTACATATATTACATATGCAGGAAAGTCTTTTATGCAAAAAGGCACAGTGAATGGAACGAATGCAAGAGGTTTATCTTCAACTCCAACACTTAAAGCTCACTTCATGAAGAAAATGATGTGGGCAGTATTTCAAACAGTACTAATTTGCTTGCGTATTCAGAAGCTCCTGCAGAAAGCCAATGACCAAAAATTTCTTCCGTGTTGTCTGTCAATTTCAAAACCAAGGTGTACCGAGCCATGCATTTATATAACAGCAATCAGTTTTACCCTTTTCCTTGACACCTTAATCTAAGTTTGTAAGAAGCAGAGGGTTTTTTTCCACTTCTCTAATACAACCGAGTAGAGAAATCACTGCCGTCAACATCAATTTCCCTCCCATGATGGTTTAAAAGTGAACAGCATGGACAGTATCGAATTGGAGCATTGATTGTGGTCTCATGCAGTACTGTATATTTATTTCTCATCGTCTAATGCCTAAGTCATTGAATGCAGAAGGAAAGAAGGTGAAGGCTTGCAATCATCGCCCTGATAAATGCCACCATCTGACACCGGTGAAATATGGGCGTCATTACGAGCGCACAGTCAAACGTGATTGGGCAGTGAATGTTTACGGCCACCCGAAATGACCTTCGTACCCTATTATCTCTCGGCCCTTACTGACAGCCTTGTAGAACATGGAGACACTGATGAGAATTGCCACTCAACGGGTCAGAAAAGCCATCAGTCTTGCGGATGCAAGCCACAGGTAACAGGCACGCGGAAAGCGGCGCACGAGAAACATGAGTCACTCTGCCTCGACACGCCAGCCTGGTGCCGCCCGCTGTTTCGCGCTGAGCTGAGCTGTCTCAATTGGCACTGCTTCTGCCCCATGTGCCTCGGTGAACACAGCCAGGCAGGCGTGTGGAATAATGAACAACAAGCCTGTCACTGTTTCGGGACCTTAAATTAGCATTAGCAGAAAGGGCTTTCTCTCTCACACACACACACACGGTACGATTATCTCACCGACTCCAAAGTGATGACTCAAGAGATGGCCAGTGTTACACCTAATTTACATGACTTGAACGAAATGATGGAACCCCCACTCCATATATAAATAACAGCGTGGTACAGTGTAGTCCGTTGTCTTGTGTGTTTACATCGTGACTCTTGGATTGTGGTGATGCGCGGTAAAACTGTCTAGGCTGAAGTTATTTTTAGGTGTTGACAGCAAGAGTTTTTGGCCTGTAAAATTTGCCACACTGTAAGAAAACAATCCATAGGAAAACAGAAATTACCAGTACATTTTCCTTTGAATTTACAGCCATTTCCTTCAACCCTAAAACACAATGTTTTGAATGTATTGGATGGTTGTATGATATTGTACATCTTCATTTACATCTTATGGATATGCATACATTAGAAACTGAAAACATTTAAACAGTTACATTTACAGACATTTCCTTCTACCCTAAAACACAACACAATGCAGTGAGTGGTTCAAAATACGCATGAAACAATCTAGAATTTCAAAGACATAAAATACCTTCATATTAACAGTACACTGGGCCGTATTTTTTACAGACTTTTCTTAGAGCTCAGAGATAATGTATCTGTCCTCTAAAACGGGATGAGGTGTCAGATTTTTAATTTTATTAATGAAAATGTGAGTGTCGCTTAACCATGCAAAAGTAATACCATGCAGGGAGTTCTGAGTATTTTTAATGTATCGCTTTGCAGTTGCTGTTTTGGGTGGTTAAAAGAGTCCAAGTCTCAAGTTCTGCTCATAAGTTTACACACCCCTTGCAGAATATGCAAAATGATAATAAACTAAAAAGAACAATTCATATTTTTATTTAGTACTGTGCAATGATTATCAATACTGTAATGTTTCGTGATAGTTGTTTGTCCGGAGAAGTCAGTTGTTTTGTATGTTTACATCGTGACTCTTGGACTGTGGTGAAAGTGTCTTGGCTGAAGTTATTTTTGGTTTTGAGGAGAGATGCTGAAAACAGCTAAACTGACAGCAAGAAGAGTTTTGAGCCTGTAAAATATAGCGGAGATGATGAATCTGTGCTCTGTAACGAGTTCAAGTGTCTAATATTACCATGAATTTCAAAATAATTAATTTAAAATAATTAAGGAGACTGTGCCTTTGAAGTAATTGCTCCCAAGTTGTGGAATGCTCTTCCTGTAGAACTGAGATCTGTGGACTCGGTGGACATTTTTAAAAAGCAGCTGAAAACTCACTTGTTCAAACTTGCTTTTGTCTAATTTGTTTTTATTAATTGTCATGTCTATTTTTATTCTTCATTTTACATTTTTGTTGTAAAGCACTTTGTGACACTTGCTCTTGAAAGGTGCTATAGAAATAAACTTACTAATAACTGAAGGAGAATCAGATTTTTTTTATTATTCATTTACTACAGAAAATGCAAATGCTGTGCAAATGCAATTCCAGAATGTTCTGAGTGTTTTTGCAATATGCAAGATGCTTGTTATTTCTTATACATTACTGTCTTGATTAAGCTGATACTCATAACAGATGTTTACATACAGTCGACAAGACAAAATAATAACCGAATTCATACAAATTAGCCAGTTCAAAAGTTTACACACCCTTGAATCTTAATACTCTGTTTTGTTACCTGGAAAATCAATTACTGTTTTATGTTTTGTGATGATAGTAGTTCATTTTGAGAAGTCGGTTCTTTTGCATGTTTACATCGTTACTGTTGTGAAGGTGTCTTGGCTGAAGTTATTTTAGGTTTTGAAGGTGCTGAAAACAGCTAAACTGAGAGTAAGAAGAGTATTTGCGTATAAAATATACCAGAGATGATAAATCTGTCCTGCAAAATGGGTTCAAGTGTCTAATATTGCCCTGAATATGAATGTAATTGAAGGAGAACTAGATTTTTAGTTGCACTAAAGAAAATGCAATAACATGCTATTTCTATGATCGCTCTCATTTTGTTAATATTCTGAATATCTTGCATATTCCGCAAGGGGTGTGTAAACTTATGAGAAAAACAGTATTCTGGCCTCTAGATGTGCCTTGAGTCTGTCCTTGTATAATGTAATTCTGTGGGATTTTTTTTCATGTATTGAGACATAAACGTAAATTTAAGCACCTATCCTAAACAAAACACATGCCTAACCTCAGAGAAATTGCAGAGGTAGTTTCACCCCAAATTTTTTCCTTCACAGAATTACAGTACAAGTAATAATGGCCAAATGTTCTTCTTTTTTTTTTCTTTTTTTTTTTTTGGATTAACTATCCCTTATTAGAGCAGTATGTACTTCATTCTTGATCTAAAGTAATTCTCTCTTTTAAAGGATAAATTATTTAAATGTAAAACCTGGTAAAAATGAAAGCGAGAATTATGAAATGAATTATGAATTGTTTGCTAAGATCAGTTGCTGTTTTAAGGCTGCAGTTATGGTACTATAACAAGCATTTACAGGACATTAAACTCCAGATTTGATGGTTTCTCAATGAGTCACAACCTTTTTTTAATCAGTATGTTATTTATTTTTATATTTCCGCTCTATGCTCTGCAAATGCGCCATGAAGCCTTGTAAAGCATCTCAAGGATCCTCTCTGGGCTTTATAGCTCATGCAATTTCAGCCCACTTGATCCAGAAGAACCGTGGTAACGTCTCCAAGATGCTTCAAGAGACCTACCTGCAAAGCTACCTGAAAAACTATGCGCAAGTGCACATGGGGCAAAAGCTGTTTTAAATGCATAGTGTGCTCACACCAAATGTTGATTTAATTTAGTTAATATAAGTTAATTGATAAAATCTATTTATGACATTATTTCTGAAAGTATTCTCACTTTACAGCATTTTTACCCAAGTGCCTAAAACTTTTCACAGTACTGTAGCTTTGCAGGTAGGTTTCTTGAAGCATCTTGGAGATGTTGCTACAGTTTTTCTGGATTTAGTCTGTCTCAGTTTGTTCTGTTTCATGTCATTCCAGACAGACTGGATGATGATGAGATCAGATCTCTGTGTGGAGCACTGGCTGTTGTCAGACTCCTTGTGCAAACAAAAATCTCACTGGATTATTACAATTAATGGCAAAAATAATGTTTGGAAATGTAAACTGATATTTCCTGCTGACACACTACAGCAAAAGATAGAAATAACTGATTTCAAACCATTTTTTGTTGGTGAAAATACTTGTGGCCTAAGACTTTTGCACAGTACTGTGTGTGTATATGTGTGTGTGTATGTATATATATATATATATATATATATATATATACATACACACACACAGGTCCATCTCAAAAAATTTGAATATCATGAAAAAGTTCTTTTTTTTTTGTAACATATTTCAAAAAGTGAAACTTTCATATATTCTAGATTCATTACATGTAAAGTAAAACATTTTTTATTTTTTTATTTTGATGATTAGAACTTACAGCTCATGAAAGTCAAAAATCCAGTATCTCAAAATATTAGAATATTTACATTTGAGTTTCATTAAATGACCATCCCTACAGTATACATTCTGGGTATCTCCTGTTCTTTGAAACCACAATAATGGGGAAGACTACTGACTTGGCAATGGTCCAGAAGACGATCATTGACACCCTCCACAAAGAGGGTAAGTCACAGAGGGTCATTACTGAAAGGGGTGGCTGTTCACAGAGTGCTGCATCAAAGCATATTAAATGCAAAGTTGACTGGAATGAAGAAATTGGGTAGGAAAAGGTGCACGAGCAACAGGGATGACTGCAAGCTTAGGAATACTGTCAAGCAAAGCCGATTCAAACACTTGGGAGAGCTTCACAAGGAGTGGACTGAAGCTGGAGTCAGTGCATCAAGAGTCACCGCGCTCAGATGTCTTCGGGAAAAGGGCTACCAAGCCACTTCTGAAACAGAAACATCATCAGAAGCATCTTACCTGAGCTAAGGAGAAAAAGAACTGGACTATTGCTCAGTGGTCCAAAGTCATTTCAGCTTTATGGAGATGTTGATTTTCTCTTCCAAGTGGTTTACTGACCATATTACTGTGCTTGATTGGCCAGCCAACATGCCTGACCTGAACCCCATATGGAATCTATGGGACATTTTCAAGAGAAAGGTGAGAAACAGTCGATCCAACAATCCAGATGAGCTGAAGGCTCAATAGTGCCCCAGCAGAGCTACAGGGTGATTGCTTCCATGCCACACCTCACTGATGCTGGAATTTGTGCTAAAGGAGCCCCGACCAAGTATTGACCGCAGAAATGAACATACTTTAAAGAACTTGAACTTTTCTGTTTTGCAAATCCTTTATTTTTATTGATCTTAGGAAATATTCTAATATTTTGAGATACTGGATTTTTGACTTTCATGAGCTGTAAGCTCTAATCATCAAAATTAAAACAAATTTTTTTAAAAAATGTTTTACTTTACATTTAATGAATCTAGAATATATAAAAGTTTGACTTTTTGAAATAAGTTACAGAAAAAAATGAACCTTTTCAGGATATTCTATTTTTTTTTAGATGCACCTGTATGTGTGTTTGTGTGTGTGTGTATATATATAAGATACAAGATATAACATACATATAATGCATACTATGTATTTTTAAGATAGATATTTATGTAATATATTTAATATGTAATATATTTAATAACTGCCTGAATAGTCCATTTAAGGTGAGTCTCTTTTTCTACGCTTTGCACATGGATTACTGACATAATTCCTGTGGGTGGAATTTTCTGGCTTGAGCTGAAATTTGCCGTGGCCATTGACAGCATGCCACAGACGCGATACATTGATGTCAGATCCTGAAATCAAAGAGGAGACTGTTGTCAGATTGCATTTTAAATCAGAACATGTGTGCGCTTAACACTAGTGTACTTCTAATTATATGTCCCATAGTGAGTTGTATCTTTTTAATATCAAAGGACTGAAATATGTACCTAGCTTGAATAACATTAAATGTGCATTCACGTTCTGGATAAAAGCACTAGAACGGTCCCAGCTCCCTGTTGGTCAGAGATCCAAGCTCCACATTTTTCATTTCCACTATGACATTGAAATAAATTATTCATGCTATTCAAATCTCACAAACACACTTAACAAGTGAAACCTTCCTATTGGAATATTCCATGTTTGTGTCTGTAAAGATGTTTGATGCAGGCTGAGTCTTGTAATGGAGTTATACATCATGTTTGGCAATGCATTCCAACAGCACAATCTATCACAACGAATCACGCTGCTGTATTATTTACAAACATATGATTTAAAAGTCTAAATTCCACCCAGAAGAGAAATTATGACTGACAGTTCTGTTTGTGCTACATAATTGTCTACAGAGTCAAACAAACAGAAACTTGAAGGAAATTTGCACAACCTTCTTTATGGAATAATTGTCCCAAACCAAATTATTTTCTTGATTCATATTACTTTAAGGATTCCAAAATGTCTATCCTGTACATGGACTTTGTACCTGAGCTTTACCTGGAGGAAGGAAACTTCATAGAACTGACTTATCAAAAGCAAGCTGCTGAGCAGGACTTCAGCCGGAGGGGAAAGCTCATGGTCAAGCTCAAGCTCCATAATCGGAATATTATTCAATTCACAATGATGATCTCGGTGAAATGAAAAATGAGGTGCCAAGAAGCAAATGTATGAGCTCTAAATCACAAAAGAGGGCAGTTTATAAAACAAAGCCTAAATATAGTCAAGCACTGTTCAGATCTGTGTAATAATGAGAGATCGACCAGACTGGCATTTACTCACTTTATTAATTATAAAGACTATGTTAGACTTTTGGTGCACATCTTCCTGCAACTCACTGTTAGGGTGTTGTGAACTGTTGCCAGGGTGTTGCTATGTGGTTGCAGAGTTTTTTGTTTGTTTGTTTGTTTGTTTTGTTTTTTGTTTTTTTAGAGTTAAGGATTTTACAATGTCGCTATGTAGTTGTTAGGATGTTGTGGTTGGTTACCAGGGTGTTGCTGTGTCTTTGCTAAGGTTTTTCAAACTAAGGACTTTAGAATGTTGCACTGCCATTTTTAGGTCATTGTGAGTGGTTGCCAGGGTTGCTATTCAGTTTTTAGAATGAAGGATTTTAGAATGTTGCTGTGCAGTTTTAGGGTGTTGTGGGCTGTTGTCAGGGTGTTGCTATGTGTTTGCCAAGGTTTTTAGAACTATGGATTTTAAATTTACTGTGTTTGCTAAGAATTTTATAATTAAGGATTTTTGAATGCTACTATGCAGTTTCTAGGGCATTGTGGGTGGTTGCCAAGGTGTTGGTATGGTTTCAAGAATTAAGGATTTTAGAATGTTGATATGCAGTTATCAGGGTCTTGTGAGTGGTTTCCAGAGTGTTGCTATGCAAATGCTACGGTGTAAGGTGAGGGATCCGAGTAAAAATATAATAAATAAATAAACACACACAAAAATATTGTTCTAGCTGCAAATCTACAGGCTTTTTTCTATTTTATCAATTACAAGTATATGGAATGAAGGCCATACTGTATGTAGCCTGTGTGTAAAGATTACAAAAAACGAGCTGCCAATATTTTTGATCACATGACCAATGCTATTTTTGTCCTCTGATTCATCTTCTTCTAAAGGCTTTAAGCTCAGCTAATCAGTGAATCACTCTATATCAATTCATAATTTCTCATTAAACACCCCAGTGTGTTGGATGGCATCATCCTTCAGTGAAATTCATTTAGAATATGATCTACAGCTTACAACACAAGGGAACAATGCTTTTCTTGGAAATGAAATAAGCGCTTGCATGAGCAATCAAGAACAGACACGCCAGTATTAAAGCCCCACAGACTCACATTGAAGGAGGGACCTGAGCTGTATATGGAGAGCAGAATATCACATTGACTTGAGTATGGGCTCTTTTGGCTTGGGCTAATAAGCAACCTCCAGACCACCCTAGCAACTACATAGCAACACACTAAAAAGCTCTCAGAGCAGGTATGTAGCACTGCCGCAGCAGCCACCCACAGCACACAAGCACAGCGCTGAGTTTTGCACAGGTAAGCACCACTCACATATTCTGCAGAAAATGTAGAAATCTAGTTTGAGTAATGGCTGTTAACTCCATCTCTAACACCCTCTACAACTAAAAATAGTCAAAGATACTGTATTTAGCAGTGCATTAAATATCTGCATTGTGTAAAATCATCTGCTTGAACATAACCTTCTTTCACTCATTAAAACATTGAAATCATCGGAACTGTTTGTCTAAGTCATCCAGAATACTCCATTATAGCTGGAACATTTTTTCAGAATGCACTAATATTCAGCAAGGAAGCATTCAACTAAGCAAAAGTGACTGTAAAGACATAAAAGGTAATTCTGAACTTTCTGTTCATCAAAGGATCCTGGAAAAATCTCATGGTTTGCAAAAAAAAATAATAATAATAATAATATATATATATATATATATATATATATATAAAGCAGACTTAATATTAAGCACAACTCTTTTAAAAAAAATACTAATACGAAGAAATGTTTATTGAGCAGTCTATAAATATAGGTCCCAATGTACTGCATTAACATGAAGGAATCCCCCCCCCCCCCCAAACACACACACAGGTTTTGAAAATTACCAGTACCTCAGCTGTTTCTCTGTGAATTTTTATTTCTCCTACAGTATGGATTTACATCTGCTGCTAGACTAAGTCCAATAATGTGTGGAATTGTCTGTGAGTTAGTACAGCAAGACATTGTGCTACATTCAAGGTCAAAGCAGGACAAAAAGACTTGGAGATGCTATTATTTCTCTGAATGATTGAACTAACATTTTTGCCTAGGGCCATATCAACAGACCAGAATGTTAGAAACCCAGTCTAGTAAATAACCACCTAGTAACCACCCAGAACACCCTAGAAACCCTATGCTAATGCCTAATCACAGGCAAACATCCCTCACACTTTTAGATTATCTGGGTATTGCTATGTGGTTGCTATGCAGTTTTTACAATTAAGGGTTTTAGAATGTTGTTATGCAGTTGCCAAGATGTTGCTGTTTGTTTACTAAGGTTTTTCGAATGCATTTTTTAGGGTGTTGTGGGTGATTGCTAGGGTGTTGCTAGGGGGGTGGGTGAGGTTTTAGAATTAAGGATTTTAGAATGCTGCTATGCAGTTTTGGGGTGTTGTGGGTGGTTGCCAGAGTGTTGCTATGTGGTTGCTATGCAGTTTTTAGAATAATGGGTTTTAGAATGTTGCTATGTAGTTTTTAGGGTGTTGTGGGTGATTGCTAGGGTGTTGCTAGGGGGGTGGATGAGGTTTTAGAATTAAGGATTTTAGAATGCTGCTATGCAGTTTTGGGGTGTTGTGGGTGGTTGCCAGGGTGTTGCTATGTGGTTGCTATGCAGTTTTTAGAATAATGGGTTTTAGAATGTTGCTATGTAGTTTTTAGGGTGTTGTGGGTGATTGCTAGGGTGTTGCTATGGAGGTAGATGAGGTTTTAGAATTAAGGATTTTAAAATGCTGCTATGCAGTTTTGGGGTGTTGTGGGTGGTTGACAGGGTGTTGCTATGTGGTTGCTATGCAGTTTTTAGAATTATGGGTTTTAGAATGTTGCAGTTGCTAGGGTGTTGTTGGTGATTGCCAGGGGGTTGCTATGCGGTTGTTAAGGTTCTTTAGAATGTTTTTAGAGTGTTGTGGGTGGTTGCCAGGGTGTTGCAATGCTGTAAATCTACTGTATGCAATTATTTTTCTAGTGACTGGATGTTTTTTGGAGACCAGAACATCAGAGACCTAGTCTAGTAAGTAGCCACCTAGCAACACACTAGCAACCCTACAGCAACATGCTAAAAGCAAAAACAATCATAACAGCATTACATCATGGTGGCACATTCTGTACAGGCAAACATCACTCACACTCTATCTGGATTATTCTTTAACATTTATGCCATCTTACGCATTACAAATCAGTGTAAATTTACCAGTTTTGCACATCTGAGAAAATAAAAGGTAACCATCAACAGCATATATGTTTACTTCAGTTCATTTAAACTTTAAAAGGTTTCTCTGATCAGAAAGTAAATCATTCAGCAGCTTCTATAATGGGTTTTACAGCCATGCGCTGAATGCGAAAATACACCGTCTGTGAGAGACTCCGGGTACGAGGAGAAACACTGAGCTTGTTCACATTGGCTAACAAATGCATCTATTCATTACATCAGCATGCAGAAGGGCTCCGATACGGCCCAGATTCTGCTCAGATACTCGCACACAAGAACTGCATACGCAAAGATGGTGCGTTTTACTGTCCACATTTACTGGAGACTGTTAATGGGGTCATATCATGTGGAATCACATTTTTTCTCATTTTTTGAGATAAAAGTTTTTGGTTTTATGAACATAAGACATCAAAACTTCCACCCCGGTCCATAAAGAACATTCATTAAAAGCATTAAGCTGCAAAAACAGCTTTTGGCATCTTGTCCCGTCTCTGTCTTTTTGGGCATATTTTTTTAATAGTGATCCAATTTGGACTCTAATGTACTCTGGATTGCATCCACTTGCCATTTCCACCCTTATGGTTTTGGAATTACACTATTGTTCAAAAGTTTGGGGTCAGTGAGGTTTTTTTTTTAAAGATTTAAAACAAATTAATAGTTTTCTTCCAGAAAGGATTAATTAAATTGATCAAAAGTGTCAGTAAAGATTTAAAGATTCAAATAAATGAATTTGAACTTTCTATTCATCGAAGAATCCTGAAATATGAGCAAAAATATGAAGCAGCAGCAACTGTTTTTAACATTGATATTAATAATAAGAAGAACTGTTTCTTGAGCAGCAAGTCAGCAATGATTTCTGAAAGATCACATGACACTGAAGACTGGAGTAATTATGCTGAAAATTCAGCCTTGGATCACTGGAATAAATTATATTTCAATATATATTCAAATAGAAAACAGTTTATTGAAATTGCAATTATAATTCACAATGTTACTCTGTACTGTATTTTGGATGATGATCAAATAGGTACAGCCTCTGTGAGCTTGAATTCAGCTTGATCAATACAAATTCAAATTGTTAGTTCATGTCTCCAGTTCGGGGGATGTTTTGTCTTGGGCTGAGTACTTAAGCAAATCTTGCAAGAAGATCAGGGCCTTCTGTAGCCAGAATGAGCCCATGGTCACTTCATACTATGTATATTTCTAAGGTCAGGTATGCATCTTTTACTCTTAGATTTATCTTTGAGAATTTGATGTTTTGTATTGATATGATTTGATATCTTTGAATTGGCTATGTAATTGGCATAATTTACCTGACTGATAGTAAATTGTTACATTTGATTTTATTCTGTAATTATTGACTCTAGTAGATTGCATTGTATCCTTGTTACCGCATTTCCTGCGTCAGGTTAGTAACGAATTAAAATTCAGTTGAGATGGAGCATAGGGCACAGCAAATGTATCTTTAGAGATCTGGCAAGCACTTGGTATTAGTTCAAGTGTACTTTGATTGTAAGGGCTTATAGTGAATTTCTGTTTAGGTCAACTGGATGTTGTTCGACCAACCTAAACAGGGTGAGCCTAACCTCAGTTTATTGTAATATTACTCTAACTATGTATACATGGGGAAACCATGGCATGACCATACCAAAGCTACTATCAGGGAAAGTAATGTTGGTCGGCTTATATCTATAGTAGTGGTCGTGACCTTTGACTAGAGATAATGTTGCTCTATTCAAGTGTGTACAGATCCAAGGGGGCTAAACAAAAGTAATTTTAGAATGCGCAAGCATAGGAGCGGCCATCTAAAGCATTAGTCAATTACCTCTGTCTAATAACCAAGACTGACGAGAATGTGACTGTAAGGTACGCTAACAGCTGAAGCGATATCTTTGAGTGACATGAGCACCTGAATGAACGAGTACAATAATATTAAAGAATAAATAGAATAATCAGATGTCTAGATAAATTATCTTAAGTATGATCAATAATAATTGGCATTCTAACCCAAATGTGAGGTCTTTATAAAATAGAGTCAGATTTGAATTTAACCTAAATTTAATAACTTTGTGCATCAAAAAGCCTGAACACACAAGAAACCTTCAGCCGCCATTGGGCCAGTGGGTGGACCTTACAGCGATATCTCTGTAACTGTGTTGAGATGCATGCACGCATTCAGTGTATTGTGTGACACCAAGAAAAATTCCTAATACATGGAAAAATAAATACCAACCTTGATACATTATTCAGTACTAGAATAGATACATTATTCAAGAACATACACAACCAACATAGCTAAAATTAAGTGAAATTTGAACATATTTCAGTGCTGATTGTTGTCAAGCTGTATTTCATTTCACATGCAAAGAAAGTGATTACACATGCTTTTGCTTTTTATTTTTATTTTTTTTTTATTTTTTTTTGCTGCCGTCTCTTTAAGATCTCTATGAGTCAGAGAAAGGGTAGAAAATGGTCATAAATTAAACTACGACTGTTTTGGCACACCAAAAAAAAAAAACTTTTCTAACATTATAAGTGAAGAAATGCATGACCTGACCCTTCTAAAAGATAATGCCACCTCATTAATCTCCTTGACTCTGTCATGATTGGGAATTTCTGGCACATTGTGCCACCCATAGAAGGCTTAAGGGATGCCACAGGGCACAGCTCCTACTGAGACTCAAAATTAAAACACCGGCCTCCCTCCGTCTGTGGATTTACGAGGAAAATTCAAAGCTCAATAACTGTGCGCAAATGGCCAAACTCTCAAACTATTCTGCTTTATAGCATCATTTTAGCAGTGCTTGTGCAGTGTGACCGTACAACCAGTCCTGTGCACTCAGCTCAGCTTTATCATTAATTCATTACCTGACCTTTCAGAGGTGTAGTTAGCTGCTTTGGGACGGTTCTAGGTTGTTACATGCTACTTCCTTGAATTTATTTTCATAAAGCATACTATGTCATTGAGGTGCAGAGAAAGTACATGGTGGTTCCATCTATCAGTTAACTATATTAACAACAACAACAACAACAACAACAATAATAATAATAATAATAATAATAATAATAATAATAATAATAATAATAATAATAATAATAATGAGGAGCATATATATATATATATATATATATATATATATATATATATAAAGTCTACACACTCCTGTTAAAATGCCAGGTTTCTCTGATGTAAAAAAATGAGACCAAGATAAATCACTTCAGAACTTTTTCCACCTTTAATGTAAACTATGACCTGTACAACTGAAATCTTTTAGGAAAGGTGGAATAAAAATAAAATAATGTGGTTGCATAAGTATGCACCCCCTTAAACTAATACTTTGTTGAAGCACTTTTTGATTTTATTACACCACTCAGTCTTTTTGGGTACGAGTCTATCAGCATGGCACATCTTGACTTAGCAATATTTGCCCACTCTTCTTTGCAAAAACGCTCCAAATCTGTCAGATTGCGAGGGAATCTCCTGTGCACAGCCCTCTTCACATCACCCCACAGTTTTCAGTTGGATTCAGGTCTGGGCTCTGGCTGGGCCATTCCAAAACTTCAATCTTCTTCTGGTGAAGCCATTCTTTTGTTGATTTGGATGTATGCTTTGGGTTGTTGTCGTGCTGAAAGATGAAGATCCTCTTCATCTTCAGCTTTCTAGCAGAAGCCTGAAGGTTTTGTGCTAATATTGACTGGTATTTGGAACTGTTCGTAATTCCCTCCACCTTGACTAAGGCCCCAGTTCCAGCTGAAGAAAAACAGCCCAAAAGCATGATGCTGCCACCACCATGCTTCGCTGTGGAATATGGTGTTCCTTTGGTGATGTGCAGTGTTGTTTTTGTGCCAAACATACCTTTTAGAATTATGAATAAAAAGTTCAACCTTGGTTTCATCAGACCATAACACATTTTCCCACATGCTTTTGGGAGGCTTATAATGTGTTTTTGCAAAATTTAGCCAGGCTTGGATGTTTTTCTTGCCACCCTACCCCATAGCCCAGACATATGAAGAATATGAGAGATTGTTGTCACATATACTGCACAGCTAATACTAGCCAGAAATTCCTGCAGCTCCTTTAATGTTGGCCTCTTGGCAGCCTCCCTGACCAGTTTTCTTCTCATCTTTTCATCAATTTTGGAGGGATGTCCAGTGCTTGGTAATATCACTGTTGCACCATATTTTCTCCACTTGATGATGACTGTCTTCACTGTGTTCCATGGTATATCTAATGCCTTGGAAATTCTTTTGTATCCTTCTCCTGACTGATACATTTCAACAAAGAGATTCCTCTGATGCTTTGGAAGCTCTCTGCGGACCATGGCCTTTGCTGTAAGATGCGACTAAGAAAATGTTAGGAAAAGCCTACTAGAACAGCTAAACTTTATTTGGGTTTAACCAGAGGCTTGCACTTTAAATGATGGCAGGTGTGTACTGACTCCTATTTAACATAAGTTTGAATATGATTGCTTAATTCTGAACACAGCCACATCCTTAGTGATAAGAGGGTGTGCAGCTTATGCAACCACATTATTTTTAGTGTTTTATTTTTACTCCACCTTTCCTAAAAGATTTCAGTTTGTTTTTTTAATTTAGTTGTACAAGTTATAGTTTACATTAAAAAAGTTCTGAAATGATTTATCTTGGTCTCATTTTTTTTTTTTTACATTACAGAAACCTGGCATTTTAAAAGGGGTGTGTAGACTTTTTATATCCACTGTGTGTGTGTGTGTGTGTGTGTATATATATATATATATATATATATATATATATATATACATACAGTAGTCAACATTTGAAGTGGATAAAAAAAGTTCATCGAAGTTGTCCTAAGACAAGAATGCATTTTGATTTTAGGTTTTAGGACAAGTTTGATGAAAGGTTTTGATCCACTTCAAATGTTGACTACTGTGTGTGTGTGTGTGTGTGTGTGTGTGTGTATATATATATATATATATATATATATATATATATATATATATATGTGTGTATGTGTGTGTGTGTGTGTGTGTGTGACCCTGGACCACAAAACCAGTCTTAAGTCACTGGGGTATATTTGTAGCAATAACCAAAAATACATTGTATGGGTCAAAATGATTGATTTTTCTTTTATGCCAAAAATAATTAGGATATTAAGTAAAGATCATGTTCCAAGATGACATTTTGTAAATTTCCTTCTGTAAATATATCAAAACAATGTTTGATCTGAAACATGAATTGCTACGAACTTCATTTGGACAATTTTAAAAGCAATTTTCTCAATATTTTGATTTTTTTTGCACCCTCAGATTCCAGATTTTCAAACAGTTGTATCTCGGCCAAATATTGTCCTACCCTAACAAACCATACATCAATGATAATGTATAAATTTATACATCAGATAATGTATAAATTGCAATTTCAAAAAATGGACCCTTATGACTGGTTTTGTGGTCCAGGGTCATATATATATATATATTTATATGCTCCACATTATTATTATTATTATTATTATTAATTATTATTATTATTAATAGATAAAAATAATTATTTATTATTATTATTATATAAAATAAAGACAAAATTATATATTATAATCTATATCAAATATTCTAAATTAAATATGCAATATTACAAATAGAATAGATGTTGGTATATGTACATACAAATGTGTATGTACACACACTGTTTTCTGAAATGTTTAAATAACATTCACATGCATTATATGTATATACTCCTAATTATCATTAATAATACATTAATAAAATCATAATTTATTATTTGATAAATAAATACATTGTTAAATATAAATATTCTAAATATATACTTTAGATGTCAATATGTGCACACACATACATACACACACACACACACACACACACACACACACACACACACTTTCTAAAAGGTTTAAATAACATTTATATCCATTATATGCAAATAATCATAATTATTTGTAATAATAAGTGTAAATATGTAAAAGACGTAAAAGTAATCTATAATGCGGTTGTCTGTGTTTTTTTTAGCAACAGCACTATAGGCCATTCATTAGTGACCACAATCTGAAAATCAGTGTAACACATGGCCTTCTGTGGGTTATTGCATCACCAAGGCTGACATTAACACTGGAGATTTCCACTGATACACAATAGTTTTGACAGTGCAAATCACATTACAATCTGTGGGATAATGCCACGGTCCAGTGCGCTGTCATCTTATGTATAGCTCCATGAAAAAAAGCTGTTCGTATAGTCATGAGAGACACATAACACGTCTGAGAGAATGCAGTACATGATTATGTGGTATTACTTACACTTTCACTTCAGACACAGAGCACCACGTTAACCTTCTCTTAAAGGTCAAATGACAGAGTCAAGATGAAACCACTAGACGGACATCTAACCTGGAAAATAATAACCAAAGAAAGTCCACAAAGGCATTACAGGTTTGAGTTCAATTCCCATACCTCCAATTTCTGAACTTCTTGAGCCATTATTTGCTTTCAGTGGAGATTTTGAGCGAGCAGGAGAGAGCGAAGTGTCTCATATGTGGGCGGGTGGGCGGCAGTAAGCCGAAGAGGAGCCACAAATACAACAGAACTGTGAAAAGCCTTGAGATCTATACATGCACTTTCTAAAGAAGTTTGACACGTTGCTCCCGATGGTAACCTCAGAAAAGGAAAAACAAGAGAATTACACAGGATTCAATCCATCAGTGTGATGAACTCTATTGCTGAAGGTGAAGAGTGCAATTTCTGCACCACTGGTGGCATCAAACCAAATCGAACAACCCTGAAGAGACTTAAGTGGTGTTTGCCCATGCAAAACTAACAACAAAGATGCCAATGCGTTGCTATGCGGTTGCTAGGGTGTTCTGGGTGGTTGCTAGGTGAAATGCATTTCAAGCCTCCAGGATAGTCTGGTCTTTAGATGTGGCTGTGGGAGTCAGAGTGTTTACACTCTTAAACATTAAATGGAGAAAGTGTTTTAACATTGAAAATGTAACACACATCAGCTTTAAACATGCTTGTTTTCAGAGAGCAGGCTTTCTCATTTTATTGACAGTTAGCGTTAGCTGCCGGTGTATACATGTCCTTGAGCAATGTAAGAAGAGCTCCGCTTCAATTCATCAAACTAAATAAAAGACGGCAAACAGATGAAGGGGATTTGATAGTCACTGTCAAACAGTCATTTCAGGGCAGTTCAGAAATCAGAAAAAAAGCGTTCCAGTTGCACTTGGTGTGCCGTTGATGGGATGAGCTATTGTTTTGTAGTCATATTTCAAATTATCAACACAATAGCAAGAGCTGCACGCTAGAACAGAACATATTCATTTGTTGGAGCCACACAAACAAACACGCCAGAGTATTATTGTACCTTTCATCTCAACTCTCATAAAGGACACGTCATTGATCGAGTGAGGCTGTCATCCACTCATTTCACAATATCTATGTGATGTTTTCAAAAGGTTCACCTCTTCGCGATAGCGACAAGTGGTACCACAACACAAGGGCATGTTTTAGAAACGCTAGAATCGCTGTGAATGCAATACTCAACCAGTGGTTCATTTTAAGCATATTGACAGAGACGTTCACAGAAAGTTTAGCAAATACTGTGTTGTTCTGCTCAAACGATTTGCCATTTCCAACCTCAACAAAGTATAGACCCACACAAGCTGTAGGAAGTTATTCTATCCCAATGAAGTTAGAGGTTTACTTCCAGATTTGTGGTTTGGCAAAAAGGTAAGAGCTGTCACTGGGGCAGTATCCTTTCAAACGTTGCATGTTACTTCCAAAATGGTGTATATTAGTACCTTTAGAAAGGGTACTGCCCCAGTGACAACTTTTGTACCTTTATTTCAAAAAGAGGATCTACAGGTTACATTCAGTTTGCATATGTATATTAAATTGTTTGTTTGGTTCCTCAGAGGGCCTTTCAGTGGAAAGTTCAGAGAAAAAAAAAAATTCGTAGTGCAAAGAACATTTTGATGAACTAATGAATGTTTTTTCCATTATAAAGAAGCAACAGGATGTTAAAGGATCATCATGGAACTATGAATGCTAATAAAAAAGAACCTTTATTTTTAATAATGCATGGATGTTTGAGATTCTTCATCAAACTATAGATGCCAGTAAAGAAACTTTATTTTTAAGAGTGCATTTTAACAGTGTTTAAAGGTCATATAACCTGGTAGTTTCCAAAGTAGCATATGAAAATAAGCTTTTATTAAAGCCCATTTAATCATAATTTGGGTGAAAATGAATGTTAATGGTGTTTTATTGCCACTATAGTTTTCATTTCAATGGGAAACTGCAGTGAATTGAAAGTTTTTTTCTCATTTTTGAATCAAGGTTGCACTGTAATATTTATGCTGTTTACTAGCAGTTAGCATGTGTTCTGGCTCATATTATATCCTGTTTCCCTTTTCCTCACCAATACATGAATAAAAAGACCAAACAATGTAACTGGTACATTGACTTAGAATAAGAGTTTATTCTAAACCACTAACCTTCAGTATTAAAACTCCAGCTCATAACTCATTCCACATCATTTGTGCTACAGAAATGAATTATATCTCAAATCACGCAGCTTATAATAGAGATGTATGGTATTACTTTTCTTTGCAATCAGATATGCACCTTCACCTGGTGGATAAGAAAACAGACGAAAATGCATTAAAAGGAGGAACACAACTCATATCTAGAGACTAGAATATAATAGATACTTGAGGATGGACAATATATGACCTAGCAACCAACTTAAACACCGCAGCAACCGCATAGCAACTCTAGGCTGAATCCACTCAACTTAGCAACCATAAAACGACACTTAGCATGGTAGACACCAGTGCTTGAACATAACCTTTCATTCTTCAAAACTATCTGAATCCACAGGAGACTGGTCATTTAAGTCATAAAAACACTTCATTAAAACTGGAACATGTCTCAACGTAATATTAAAGTTATATCAGCTACAGAGATGAGTCAAGAGAGCTATATGAGGAGATGTGGACTGGTCGGTGAGTCAGTACTGAGAGTCGAGGTATGAGGTGGTGAAAGAAAGACTTTGAATAAGGTGCATTTCAAGGTTGAAGCGGGACTGACAGACTTGCATTTGAGATTAAGTGAAAAACCTGAGGGGGAAAGAACAATGTCACAGTGCTGGTGGACTCGGACAACACTCTCCTCTACATTTGAGGAAGTTGTTTGATGTCTTCTTTTTTTTTAGATGAGTTACAAAACTTTCAACTTGTCTAAAATAGTTGAATGCCTCAAGACAAATTTCGTTTTACGATGAGTTTAACACTAAATGTGGACTGGTCAGCCTGAATGGGAAATAGTAATGCTACAACGATACAACCAAACAACATATTCTATACAACTCTATAGACTCATCAACAATGCTTCATTTATTCTTTAAATCAAATCATAACAAAAACCTTTTGGTCACACTTTATTTTAAGGTCCAGTTCTTGCTAAGAAACCATTAACTGTGACTTTTGCCTCAATGAACTCCTAATTTTCTGCTTATTAATAGTTAGTAAGGTACTTGTTAAGTTTAGGATTAGGGATGTAGAATATGGTCATGCAGAATGTGCTTTATAAGTACTAATAAACAGCCAATATGTTAATAATAGCAGCTAGATAATAGTGAGAATTAATCCCTACAGTGTTACCAACCTTTTTCATTTCTCAATTGTTTCTTTTAAACAGCAGTGACATCAAATAAACAGAAAACAAGGACTTTTTAAAAGTAAAAGAATTTTCTTTTACTTTTACTTTTTTTTTTTTATTATGTGGTCATTTATAGTTTTTACTTCCAAAAAAAAAAACATATACGTGACCCTGGACCACAAAAGCAGTCTTAAGTCGCTGGGGTATATTTGTAGCAATAGCCAAAAATACATTGTTTGGGTCAAAATTATTGATTTTTCTTTTATGCCAAAAATCATTAGGATATTAAGTAAAGATCATGTTCCATGAAGATATTTTGTAAATTACCTACTGTAAATATATTAAAATTGAATTTTTGATTAGTAATATGCATTGATAAGGACTTCATTTGGACAACTTTAAAGGTGATTTTCTCAATATTTTGATTTTTTTGCAACCTCAGATTCCAGATTTTTAAATAGTTGTATCTCAGAGAAATATTGTCCTATCATAACAAATCATACATCAATGGAAAGCATATTTATTCAGCTTTCATATGATCTATAAATCTCAATTTCGAAAAATTGACACTTATGACTGGTTTTGTGGTCCAGGGTCATACATTTTAGAGTACATAACAGTAAAATTACATGCAATGCATTGTTGAACCATTTTTTCACATATGCAGTAATAATAAGGTAAATTACAGTTTATCAATTAATAGGTTTTTACTTTAGCATTTTTACTTTTTTCTGTTAAAAAAGTATGTAGCATTTTTAAATAAGTAATAAAATAAAAATATAAACATTTAGAGTGTAACTACATGCTCAAATTTGCCAGTACACTAAAGCCTGCGATCAATAATCTTAATTATTCCAAGGTCAAATGATGTATGAAATAAGCTATGATATCCACATTAATTTTACTGCACCATACTCTGTATGTCAGTCAAAAACTGTCTGTTTTAAGTCAACTTTTATTTCTCTTAAGGACTAAAAGGCATTTTACAGAAACTGAGAACTCAATTACGTCTCCAGAGCTATGCAAGAGCAACCTCTAAGCAATAGAAATTTTCCTTTTGGGTGAATGGTTTGTACGTCTTCCACTTTGTGCTGATTTTCTTTTTTTTTTTTGAGAGGACGACGGAACAAATTATTTATTTCCTGTGACAGCACAATATGCTTAAGGTGTCACAATAAACTAAGCAATATGTCTTCCCTTTGGGACTGAGCCCAGAGCGCTGTCTGAAGTGAGAAATATGACAGTTTCCTCTCATTTCCATAGTTCGGTATTTCAGACTTTATTCAACTGAGTTGAAATGCAATTGTTATTTATGTACATTTACATGGATTTATTCCACATCAGTGCCGTATATAACGTGGCTGTGTGGTCATAATTGGAAGAAAGCATTACGAATATTGGCATGAACGTTTCCAGTCTCACATGGACTGAATAAATCAACCGCAGAAAATTTGATACGCATTTATCACACCATAAGAAACGTATTGTAATTCCAAATAACCTTAAATTGCAGCACAAACAGCTTGAATTCAATATTCAATAGGGGTTGATTAGAGTTCATAGGTTTACTATGACTTTCTGCCATTTTGGGACAAAAGCTGGCTCATTTCTGAACAGCTCGGCGCATTACGCAGTTAGAGAGCTGTCTGGCTGATAAATTGCACATTGTCATTTTCTGACCAGTATTCCCCATTCACTGCAACGTAAGAGATTATTGATTAGGTAAATGTTTTAAGGGTTTCATGATGCGAACTGCAAACAAGAACAAAAGCAAATTCGGAACAGGGCATCTCTCATTTTTGTCCTTTCAGAACAAACCACGGGAGAAAAACTTGCTAAACGCTCACAAGTGCCACATGAGGTCTTCCATCGATCCAAAAGACTCATTCCTGAGGTTCTATTCTCTCTCTCTCGCCTCATGGCTGCCAGGAACTAAAAGCTTTCTCATCTCACGCTCGTTCCAGACTCGTGGCCCTCTTCTTCCCTCTTTTCCTGCAGCGGCGGCCCGGCGGCTCTCCTGCCTTCTGAACCATTTCTTAATTACTTTCAGATGAGACCTGACAGAGAGCGCTCGCTCTGATTAACTGGACGTAGCGAAAGCTAATTCCTCCAGCAGCATTCATAAAGTCCAAGAGGGGTGTTTTGAAGCATTGCAATGATATCATTCTCCATTTCTCCACAGCTTTCTGCCATCTTGAACGAAGAAAACTCACGGAGTGCTCTCAGTGGGTCATTTTAAAGCAAATCAGAGTAGTTTAAGTGCTCACAGTGGGTGAAATAAAAATACATCTGCGGTCAACGCTGGAAGACACTTTCTAAACGTGCATTAGCACTACGGAAACAACCTCTTGAGCATGTTCTTGCAGTGATTTAATATTTTCATAAAGTCCAATTGAGAAATGTCTTTGAATAACTGACCTTTCGCAAAGACCCGACCCCCCTTAGTTACTGTTGCTACGTCTGACAAGTCATGCTGCTCTCATGCTACACATCATGTCCTCACGCAGTGAAAAACACATCGCAGAGCGAAAAGGAAACTGACAATGCGCCGACAGACCAGATAGAGCAAGTTACTTTTAGTATGAAACAAAGTCTCAACTTTCAAATGTTGTCATTTTTAAGAAATTCAAGCAATAAGTATAGTTTTGTGGCTCTTTAATGTATCATGACAGATTGCTCAGTGCAAGCGTCACGTGAAGCGATCATCTCTTCCTCTTTAATAGTTAAAGTGTGAAATAATCATGAATGAACATCAGAAGGCATCTGGTTTTGACAACGGAAAGATGTCAATACACACCATTTTTCAAGTTCAAGTCCACTGAGGTTAATCTCCTGTCTGGTTTCTACATTATGATTGCTCAGATCGCCTATCGATCAAACTCCTGGAGGAGGGTGCATTTTTGTTATGAACTAGAATGGCACAAATTACCCAAAAATTCCACCCAAAATGAAATTTCTGGCATCATTTACCTTCATATCATTCCAAAACTGTATGACTTTTTTTCTTCTGTGGAACAGTTAAACAACAGTTAATGTCAGTGGGCTCCAGTGTGGTTTGGACCACAATGTTTTTCAAAATATCCACAGAAAGTCATCGTTTTAGAGCAACACGAGAGTCAAAATTTTTCATTTTTCGGTGAACTATCCCTGTAATTAGGTATCATGAATAACAACAAACAATATTTTACATCATTTATTCGTCTTGATTCTATTCATGTTCTAAAGCATTTATCATTAAATTGTTCAAAAAATGAAAAGAAAAAAGAAAGTCTTTTCACAGCTGATTTTTCAAGAAGAGTCTTTAAGCAAATAAAAAACACAATAATGGTTATTACTTTCATAATTATCGCACATTAGTGCTTTGTGCAAGTACTCGAGCTCCTTTTCTGAACATGCCTGCTCATTTTTTTTTTCCCTACAAATTCATGTTTTTACTGAACTGACCTATTCAAAAAAGGCAAAAATATAACTAAAAATGTCATCTTTCTACTCACAGCATGTTTATTTAATAACAATTGTTACCCTGTACCACAAAACCAGTCTTAAGTGTCAATTTGTAAAAAAATTTCCATTGATATATTTTTTGTTAGGATCGGACAATATTTGGCCGAGATAAAACTATTTGAAAATCTGGAATCTGAGGGTGCAAAACAATCTAAATATTGAAGTTTTGATATATTTACAGTAAGAAATTTACTAAATATCTTCATAGAACATGATTTTTACTTAATATCCTAATGATTTTTGGCATAAAAGAAAAATGGATAATTTTGACCCACACAATGTATTTTTGGCTATTGCTACAAATATACCCCAGCGACTTAAGACTGGTTTTGTGCTCCAGGGTCACAACTGTTACAAGCACCGCAACCTCAAAGCAATGATAAACTCTTGTACAGTATAGCTGCTAGCGACAAAGTTAGCATCTGTCATTAACTTTAACAAACAACCTAAAGATTAAATAAAGTGATAGAACTCACTGATAGAAAGACCTTTCTCAGGGCATATTTAAATTTTGACAGGATTGAAAATGAGGCTGTGATGGATAGAAGTACAGTGAGTTCACTAGATTGTACTGTAGTTTAACAACATAGCAACTGTTCATCTGACAAAATATCTTTCCGGAAAAAAATAATAATTTAAAGTTGTGAAAATCACATGATCTAGAACCTTTATACAGTGCCTGCCACTGTAAAAACTGTACATGCAAACATTATAGCCTTGTTTTCACCTGGATTAAACTAAATTTGGCATCTAACCAGGTGTATTGAACATCCAAAAACTATTTTCTCAAAGTACCTTTACTTACCAAGTGAAATGACTGCATTTATTTTTTGAGAACTTTTGTATCACAGAAATGTTGCGTTACAATTGACTCTGACCTCTCCCACTTAACAGTTTGAGGTTTCATTATGGTTGCATAACATCATGTGCATTCTGTCAGCCTCAGTAATCTTATGAAGCCATGGGGGAGTTTACAATATTGTTTCTGACGGTAAAAGGTCAATACACACACACACCCCTGCCATATACACACACAAACACAAAGCACACACAAAACCTTAGAGTATGACATGAAGACGCTTGATAAAGCAGAATAAACTATGTATAAATGTCATGCCTTTCTCCAAGGATACCTTATACTTGAATCAAAGATTTTTTTTTTAAAGCACCACAGATTATTAATTCATGTTCAGCGAACAGGGGAAAACAGTTAGATGTGTTAACACTCCAGTAAATACCAAGGGTGCATGAATAAAGTCCATATGAGTCTGTCGCCACAGGTAATAAGAACTAAATGCTTTTAGAATCTATTCTCAATGTCAGTCATTGTCAAGAAAAAACGCATAACCATAAAACCTGAAGAAACCATGCACTGACAGCAGTAATTATGCAACTGAACAGATTTTTTAGTGGTTAACTGGCACTGCTCATTTAAGTAATTACCCAGAAGTCAAAGCAGACAGCCTTGCATAAGCCAGGGCAAGTAGTTCGAGATTCGGTCTTGTATTTTCCAGAGTTAATGTGATCAGAAGCACCGGGATAAAAGTTATGGCTTATGGTCTGAGTGCACTCTTTCAGACTACAATATCAGCTTAACGTGTTATAGGTAGAGCTCTTTTCTGCCTTTTCTTTAGACACAAAAGGAGCAGCCGTAAAGATAAAAAAATGGCATGAAAAGAAGCTTTGCTGTTAAATCGGTGCTGGAGTTCCAATTTTCTCACATCTGGACTCTTTACAAAAATTCACTGAGAAGAAATTGATATCAAAATGACTGCTTCGAAATGTCAGGCTTCATGATAAACGACCAGATAAATCCTTAATACCCTTTGCAGGTAACGCAGTGGCACGTTTTCAGTGACTCAATAATAATAAAACAAGCTTTTTTTAGATACCGCAGATTTTTTAACCTTTAAGCTACATTCCAAATATTGATGCTGTTTTCATTTTGAAACTCAGGAAGTCTTGTGGTGCTGGAAAACTTTGACTTCCCCCTCCAAAGCAATCCTCCGGGAGCTCACGGAGCTGCACACAGACCGCTGTGTACTTGAGCTGTTGATATGAGATGGGTTTTTTTTGTTGTTGTTGTTGTTCTTTTTTTTTTTACACACCTTGACATTTAAAAATTGCATTCTTTGGGGATTCAGTACCAAGACTTTGTGTACTGTTAATTTTGTGATTCATACATATAAGTGCATTTAATGTGAGGTTAGGACAAAAAAAACACACTAGCACTGCATATTATTGACTATTCATTTTATGCATAGAGAGAGAGAGAGAGAGAGAGAGAGAGAGAGAGAGAGAGAGAGACTAGTTGAAGCCTTTAAAAATATTAGCTACTTAAAATTCAAAGGCATTTCACATTCAACGAATCCCACAGCAAAAGTATGAACCTCACCAAGTTACTTGCCCAGCACTGGATATACAGTAAATGATTCCTTAAATCAAGCGGAGAGGTTTGCTATTACTTTTCTAAACAACTGGACGGAAATGGGCAAAAAAAAAGGCAATTACATTTAAGGAGGCACCTGAGTCATACTGAAAATATAATAGAGATACTGGCCAGTAAGCAACCATATTACAACACAATAAATAAACAAACAAACAAACACATAAATATATACATACATACATATAGCACCCTCGCTTCCACATATCAATACTCTGGCAACCAATTTGGGCAATATTCAGAATTTAAGAATTTGTATCACTTTCAATTTAAGAGTTTGAATTGGCAGTTACACACAAAATGTTAAGTTGGAAAACCAGGAAAATGAATTTATATCAGCCACATTGTTTTCAGATATATAAAACAAACTGAATCAACAAACTAGAATCAACAACTGGCAGACGACTTGAACGAGTTTTATTGCCGTTTTGAAAAATCACCCCACACCCGCCCTGAACACCTCTCCACACAACCATTAACACCTCCAGCAACCCCCCTCTCCCCCACACCTACAATTCAGATAAGAGAAGAAGATGTGCGCCAGGTCTTCAGAAAGAACAAAAGAAGGAAAGCACCAGGCCCAGACGGTGTGACACCAGCCTGCCTAAAAATCTGTGCTGACCAGCTGGCCCCCATCTTCACACAGATCTTCAACAGATCACTGGAGCTGTGCGAAGTCCCCTCATGCTTCAAATGCTCCACCATCATCCCCGTCCCAAAGAAACCCAAAATTACTGGACTTAATGACTACAGACCTGTGGCTCTAACGTCTGTGGCCATGAAATCATTTGAAAGACTGGTTTTGGCTTATCTGAAGGACATCACTGGTCCCTTACTGGACCCCCTGCAGTTTGCCTACAGAGCAAACAGGTCTGTGGATGATGCAGTCAACATGGGACTGCACTTCATCCTGCAGCATCTGGACAGACCAG